>JASANA010004630.1:0-64813 GCA_030248095.1 Ptycholaimellus sp. GST1_10
TTCCACTCGCAATTTTTAGTTTTTATTAGCTTCAATTTTTCAGTTTTTTTAGCTTTCATTGAGGAGATAATACTCCAGACAATCTCGAAACTAATTTAAAATATTGTTTGACTCAGGGACAAACCACAAAATGACAGTTTTTTCCAGCATCTTCTGCTTGCAATCATGAAAAATTAGTTTTTCTTTGATTTCGATAATTAGGTATTCATAAATGGCAGGAGCAAGAGCTGGGCCTGCTGGGCGAGATCGATTCGATGGAGGAAGTCTGGCACCAGCTGGCCAAACAGGCGTCGGAGCCGAACGTGCTGCCAGAGTCCGCCGAGGCCGTCCTCTACGACCTGGCCGGGCTGGACGCCACCCCCTTGGCTGCCCAACGCCACCAACTCCTCTCCCAGCGCCTCCAGCATGGGCAGTCGCGCTCCCTCCTATGCCTCACTCTCCTCCGCCGGCTCCGATGGACGCCGCTCCGTCGCCACCAACCCATCCTCCAACCTCCACCGCCTCCACTCACACTATCAACCGCCCCAAGTACTTCCACCGGTACTAGTTCAATGATAGCCTAGGAACTGGAGGGTAGGAAGAGGGGGTTGCAGATGAGTCGATTCTCGAGCCAGGCGAGCCAGCAGAGCGCGGACTCTGGCATTGCTGCCTCGCATGACGTCATCTACGCTCCACTTCGGAAACCCGTGGCTCTTTCATCTTATTCCGTCTATACAGCCCAGGGAATAGGGCTGGTTTTGAGCTGTCCAACTCGGACGAAGAGGCGGGCTCCACGCCCTCCCACGATGCACCCTCCGGCGGCCAAGACTCTTCCGGTTCCATCTCCCTTTCTTCGCTTTCATAGCAGAGTGAAGTTTGAATGCAAGGTAACTTGGCAGGCTCACAGCAGAGCACACCCAGCCCCAGCCCTTCCGCACCGCAGAACTGGGATGCTCAGAGTCAGGCCTATGGAAGCCCTCAGCATGGTTCCACTCCACCCTAAGAAGCCTCCATTCACATAGTCATCTAGTCCTCCAGTCCGTCATCCAACTATCAGTGCCACACTCTTTCTCTTCTCACTCACCAGACCAGCTGTCGGGGCTTTCTCTAACCAGCATGAGTGGAGTGAGTGGGAGTGCAAAGAGCCTAGCGTCCTTAGGCTCCTCTGCCCAGCGCCCGCACACCATCTCCGCGGCTGGGGAGAGCGGGCCGCGCCGACGAGCTCCGATCCCCGCCAACCTTTTCCTCCCGCCTCAGCGTTTGTGTCATCTTTCTTTCATTCCTACTCTCTGCTTCCCGCTTCGCTAGTGTCGTCATTTAGCTGTCAGTGTTCGTCTTCTGTTCCGCGCTAGTCTGCTAGTGGAGGAGGCAAAGGCGGTGAGGAAGGAAAGGTTTTGAGGCGGTGGAATGATGACTCGACCGGGCGACCTGAGCTTGGTCGGGGCTGGAACGGGGCAGGTGGGAGGAGCGCTGCTACGCAAACCGCCACCGCCCAACAAACGCACCGTGGCCACCACACCGCTTCAGGTCCCCTTCCCGATCCTGAGTCGGGGCAGGAGGCTTGAGGTGGAAAAGAGAGGGGGCAGCTGGCGTAAGAGTGATCAAATTCCACGCCAACATCTGGCACTGCCCCCAGTGTTGAGTTTCTTCAACAAATAGCTTGCGGGTGCTTTTCGCGAACCCGGTGAGGGAAAGTGCGCCAAACCTCTAAGCTTTTGTTGATGCGAAGTTGAGGGACGGTCTCAAGAAGGAATAAAGGATAGAGTTGCAGACACCGACGCCAACGTACGCCCAGAGCTCCGTCTGCCACTCTCTCCCGCCGCAAATCCCCGACTTCCACTCCGCTCAGCCGGATCAGATCATACAAGCTCCCGTCTACGCCCCCTCTCCCGGTGTCGTCTACCGGGTTTGCCCATCTCTTCTGCTCTTTTCATTTTCCAAAGCAATGAGAAACAAGAATTGTAATTTGAGAGCGCGAGTTCGGCGCAAGCGGGATGTGCTGGGGGTGGGAAAGGCAGCGGGCGGCGTCGACCGTCCAGCTTCGTGGGCGACGACGACGATCTCCAGCAGCTGCTCGAGGACACCGGGGTCTACGCCTCCGCTCGCAACTCCATCGCCGGCTATCCACCACCTCCACCTCCACAGCCAGACCAAAGTATAGCTTCCCTCACCGCCTCTTCCTCTGCACCTCATCTCTTTCCGCCTTTCATTTCTCTGCACTCTGCTGCACACAGCGTCCTGTCGCCTCAGTTCCAGCCCTTGCTGGCATCTCATGTCCTGCGTGTAATGCTATAGGCAGAGTGGAGCCTGTGGCTTCGTTGGCAGGCGGGGTTGGAGGAGGGAGCGAGGCGCTGATGGCCGCCGTGGACTCCAAGCCGCCGCCGCCTCCCATCGCTCCCAAGCCCAAAATCGCCGGCGCTCGAAAGCAACAGCCACTGCCTGCACCGTCCTCTGTACTCTGCCTTCCTTCATTCGCCTCCTTACACCCCTTTCGCTTCTTACACACACGCACAGTTTTTGGTTTGGCGAGTAGCCCTGGTCCTTGGTTGTGTCAGGAGGCGGCTGGGATGGCTGGGAGTCAGAGCTTTGACGAGGCTTGTCTCTCCACCTTCCGCCAGCCCCTGCCTACGCTCACTGAGAACAAGGAGGCTTCCCTTGGTTTGTCCCTGCACCCTGTCCGCTTTGCACCCCCATCATTTGCTCCAATTTTGAGAGAATTCCAAAAGTGGATATAGGCTTTTGAAAAGTGGCTGGTGCAGGTCTTTACGCGGATGCAACGCTGACCCGCCGGCACAGCTCATCCAGTCAGGCCAAGCCGCCACCACCACAGCGGCGCACTAGCCACATCACCGCTGCTACTCCCACGGCGCCTCCCGTTGACTCATTCCGGGCACCCTCCAGGGCCACTACGCCTTGTTAGTGACCACTTCACGGATGTCTCCAAAAACTGTGCTCATGTTCAATTGTTGATCAAGCTATTCCAGTTCAATCAAAATGACCCTACAGACTTTGAAAAACGAAAAAAAAAGTGAGGTGAGGAAATAAGAGAAATTGCAGTGGAGGAAACGTATACGCTGATGATGAAGACACTGACGGCGCGTTTCTCTACGGCTTCCGTCTCTCAACCCGCCTCTCCTTCCACCCGACCACCACAGTCCAGCAACCCCAACTACTCCGCCCACTCCTCTCCCGCCCACCAACCTCTCCTCTATACACACCCATCACATCCCAACCAACACCCACTGCCTGTCCAGAGTTCACTCATTGTCCAAATTCCACTTCCAAACCACCCCAGCCTATGATCATTTGAAGGTCCAGCATTCGACGTGGTTCAAGAGACGCTGATGATGCAGATTCGTAGCGGGGCTTTGGAGCAGCAGGCCCCGGAAGCTGAAAATGCCCGCTTCTAACTCCAACCTTGCGACTAAACCTGACTGGAGAGCCTATGCTCAGGGATTAAATTCATCCGTGTTTTTGCTTCAGCCTTTCATATTAGTGGGTTCCTTCTAGTGCGCTTCTCTAGGTCGCCTTACTGGTGGTGTCCACATTTCATTCTTCTCTTCTTTCCCTCCCCATTGCTGCAATATGAAAAGCACAGTTGCTACCTCTGTAAGAAACAACCTAATAATAATCGGTCCACCAATACGATGTCATATTCTGCCGTTTGCTTATCTCAATCTGTGATTGGCGCAGTCGTTCTTTGCTTGCATTTCTTTCTCTCTTGCTCTTGCTGATGGGACAATATGAATGGGATAAGAATGGTGTGTATCACGGGTGGGAAGACTGTGCTTATTTCTGGAAAAAGATGGAGCGACGAGGGCAGGGGCAGTACCTCAAAAAGCCTCATTCAGAAGCAGTCCAACTGATAGAACTAAAAAGGTAACTGGGCATCCTCGCCAGGCATGCCAGGAGGGCCGGGCGGGCCGCGTCCACCGGGTCCACCGCTGTTGCCGGGTCCACCGCGGCCGCCAGCAGGTCCAGGGCCCCCGGGTCGTCCAGCACTCCCTGGGTTCCCCGCAGCACCAGGCCGACCCTTCGCTCCAGCCGGGCCAGGCGGTCCACCGGGGCCAGGCGGGCCCTTGCTGCCGCGAGTCCCGTCCCCGCCAGGACGGCCCGGCCCGCCCATCTCTCCGGGGCTGCCTGGCCATCATCAGAGCTGCTACAGGCAGTGGGGAGGAGGGAAGAGGTGGGATGGGACCAGCATTGCCGGGGGGTCCGCGGGGTCCAGGCCCACCGGGGCCGCCGGGTCTGCCGGGGAATCCAGGGCCGCCCCTCTCGCCACCGGGGCCGGGACGACCGGCATTGCCAGGACTGCCAGGGCGCCCAGGAGGGCCGGGCGGGCAGCGACGGCACTCACCGGCTGGGTAGCTGTAAGAGGAAGCTTGAAGAAGGGAAGGGAAGGGTGGGCGGGGAGACCCGGTCATGGGTAGAGTGCCGGTGCCAGGGCGGCCGCGAACGCCGGGTGCGCCCTCTCGTCCAGGCGCTCCGTCCTCGCCAGCCTCTCCCGGCTGGCCCTTCGGACCCGGTGGGCACATGTTTTGCGAATCGCACCTAGCAACCCCCACCCACTCCCTTCCTTCTCCAAACATTGACAAGGAAGCTAGCAAGGAAGCCTTCTTTTGGGATTTTGCAAAAGAAAAGGAAAGGTTTGAGGAGAACAAACTGGCAGTAGCCGCTGGCCTGTCGCTCCTTGCGCACTCGGGGGACGGCCTTGCGCAGGCTGGCGAACTTCATCCACACCTCCGACTCCATCTCCTGCCAGCACATTTCCTCTTCTCTTCCCCCTTCCCAGAGAGGCCGAGAGAGGATCTAACGCGGAACTCAGCCTGGTCCTCGAACAGCTCATTCTCGATGGCCGCCATCTTGCTGAAGAGGGCCGGGAAGGTGAGGATGCAGATGAGGAGGGAGAGCACCGACAAGCCCGTCGCTGCGTACGCTGCCAACATTTTGCCTTTCTCCTTCTCTACCAGTACTGCCGCTCTGCCCTGCTCTGCTCTGCCTTTTAAGGTCACCTTGGAGGGCAGCCTGTACTGGGAAGGGGCAGCGGGGGGACACGGCCCAGTTCTCGCGGCGGGCGCTTTGGCGAAGCATAGAAGACAGGTTTCGGGCCGGCGTTGACCCCGATTGAAAGGCCCTCATCGCTTACTGCGCGCGGAGGTCATTTTGGTGGAAAGGCAGGCCAAGCGCTGCTTATTACGCCCCCTCCCGTTCACTTGAAAGGGCGCTTTTGCGGCCTTCCCATCTCTCTGCCCCCACTGCGCACCTTTTTGCGCGCACTAGCACGCGCCCCACCGCTCGACTGAGGAAAACGTGAGCGCTGCTGATAAACGACCGCGGCTGATGCAAGCCTGAAAATGCTGGATCAGAGCAAAGTAAATCGATTGCTCGCCTCGCATCGGTTTCCACGCTTCATCAAAGCCATTGAAACAGAAGAATAAACATTTTAGAGGGAGAGATCAAATAATTCGCCTGGCACACTATTCATGCCTCCTACTGGCAAGCAGCAGCAAGGACAGACAGACTGCAGATCGTCTCTTCCTTCTCGCCCGCCACCTTTCCAGTGCCCGGTTCTCGCACATTCCCCCAACAGTCTGGACGGAGACAGCAGGGCAATTGAAGCCTGGTGTTCCGCCAGCTCAGCGACCTGCCTTCGCTGCTGGCTCTGCTAGGCCAGAGCACTGGGAGTGCAGAGGCTGCCTTGGACGCTGCCATCGCCGGCCTCTACGCTCTCTACCAGCCTGTGGAACATGTTGCCTACCTCACCAGTCCTACTCTCACTCCTCCTCCCACTCTTCTCCCAAACTCTCACTCCCTAAGGCCTGGGCTTCCTGGCGAAGCTGGACGGGAAGCTCTGGCAGAAGCGCTGCGTTCGCATCTGGGCCCTGGCTTTGCTCCTCTCTCTCCTCAAGTCCAGCCTTTTGGTCTATTTCTTGGTGGGTGATTGGGGGATGAACTGCAGGACGCTGCTGCGATTGCGTCGGCAGGCCAAAGCAGGAGGGGACTACGAGTGCTGGCCTGGAAGGAATGAAGAATGGATGAGGAAAGGAAGGGATTGGCTATGCAGGTCAGGAGACGGCTGGCAGTTGGTGAAGGACGCAGCAGACTTGGGCAATGCCATCGGCTATATGCCGCCGAGTGCGGGACTGTGGGCGGGAAAACTTTCACCTGCTCGGGTCCCTTTCCTTGTCCACTTTCAGCCTTTCCTTCTTGATAGCTTAGCTCAATAAATTTAAGGTGGGCTTGTTGGGCTGCATCGCATCTTCTGTCGGCCTTCTTTTTGCTTATCGCCAGTCCTAACCTGCCTTAGAATTTATCAGTTTCAAAAAAATTGGCTAACAAAAAATAAAACAAGGCAAAAATGCAACAACAAAAATCAGTTGATGAATTTATAAGCGCAAGTCCTAAGCTCACTAAAAACTAACAAAGCTTCGCGAAAAATACGAGATTTATGAACAGGGTTTAGCTATCGATAGATCAGATAGATCTATTATGATCTTTTAAAACCAACAAATTGTTCCAACGTCAAAATATTGCAGCAGAGTAAGTGAGGAAGAGAATGTGGAAGGAAAAAGAGGAGGAAAATTAGAGAAGGTCGAGACCCTGGAGGAGCTGGAGCTGAGCGGCTTCGTCGAAGTCGGCGTTGCCTTCCTCTTCCGTGCTCTGCCCAGCTGAGGCGTAGACGCGGTGGAGTGCAGAGGCGAACTCGTCAAACTCGTCGTCGTCAGGGACGGTGCTGTGAATGGCGGTGGCGGCGGTCTGCTGGAGCTCTTGACTGGAGGTGCTGGCCTGGTGGTTGGTGTAGACGGGGTCGGGGTGGTAGTAGACGGGGTCGGGGTGGTAGTAGACGGTGGTGGGGGTGTTGTAGGGTGCGATGTATTGAGTGGAGGGTGTGATGTTGTTGGTGGAGGGTGTGGTGTAGTCGGTGGAGTGAGCGAAGGCGGCGTTGAGAGCGGAGACGGGGTGTTGTATGTGGGGTCGTAGGTGAGCGCCGGGGGGAGGCTTGTCGCCGATGACGGCGGCGAGGCCACCGGACTCCGACCGCCACTCCTCCCACATGTACGCCTTCTTCTGCCACTCGAACTTCTGATTTACAACCACCTTTCATTAGCTTACAAATGCCAGATCTCTTGAGATAAGGCAAAAGCAATGAAAGGTGGGAATGGTAGTGGTTGCTGGTCACTGGTTTGATCACTTACACTACATTTTATCGCTAAGGATAGATTTTTAGTTTTCTTTGGATAGAAAGGAAGAAGGGTGGTGAAAGGGAAGAGAGGGAAAAGAGGGATGAGAACCTGCATGGCATTGAAGAGAACGGTGTCGGCCTTCTGGATGTCTCCATCGCGCCGATAGAGGAGGTACTGGATGTAGAAAATGGCGAGGCGGAGAGTCTTCTCCTTGTTCACGCGCGTCCCTTTCTTCACCCATGGGATGGCCGCCGCCAGTCTCAATCCCGCTTCTCTTGCAAAAGGGAAGAGGAGGAAGTGTAAGAGCACTCTTCCAGAGCTTCGTTCAGCAGCTTCATCCGACTGCGCTCGCGGTCAGTCGCTACCTGGCGCTTCTTCGACGTTTTTCGCGGGGCCATTCTTCCACTCGAAAGAACACTGCTGCCTTACACTGCTCGCACCACCCAAGCCCTGCCCGTGTGTGGCCATGAGCATATCGCTCCCGTTTTTCATGCCTGGTTTACCGCTCCTTTTTTCTAACAAAGAATGCCAACAGTTCCCAAACACCCTTTAATGACTTTTGTATGCGTTAACGCGCAGTAGCGTCTTTCTGGAAATCTGAATATTATTATTGAAAAATTTTTGGTAAGACAGCAAGCAGCAAAAAGCTTTTCTTGTATAACCTTTTGCTGTTTTTTGAAAATATTTTAAGATGAACAGTTGAAATACCATTTGAAAAATAAATAAAGCTGTAACGAAAATGCTAAAAGAAATAATAATCATAATAACAATAAAGCGTTTGAACAATAACCTAACGAAAATATTAATATTATGCCTCTCATCAGTGACCTTGAAAATCAATAAAATGTTTATCAGAGATTTTTAAAAGAAGAGAGTGTTGGAGTGTTATTGTATGGGGGGAGGGGCAGGCGGCAGAGCAGAAGGCAGGTATGGATGGCGTAAACACAAGTGGGAAGTGAACCCACAAAGGAGCCGGATTCTTGCAAAATCCAAACACCTCCTCATCGCCTCAGCTGAATCGATACAGATCCTAAGATGCTCATCCAGACCCCCATAAATGCCCCTCCCACATCGCCACACCCCATTGTCTGGAGCAGAGTGAATCTTAGACGCACCGCTGAAGATCATGCTCAGTTTAATTCTAATCGCCAGCATTCCCACTGTTCTCCCCCTTTCATTCCCAGGCCAGTTTTTGGAGGTAAAGGAATGGTTGCAGTTGGCGGCGGGGTTTGGCTGCTACGGTTACGGATGCAACATCAATGCATTCAACGGTTCATCAATCCAACAACTGATATCATTCTCAATGCATCCATTCAGATCCATATCTCGGTTCCCTTCTCGCCAACTACGCACCAGCACCGCTAGCCGGCCCCATTCCTGCTCTTGGTTGACCCCTCCCGTTTATCTCGATGCCTTCAATGACTGAAGGAAGGACTGAAGGGGGTGCTCCAGCAGGGAATCTCGGCTTCGGCGGCTATGCAGGCCTCAAGGGACCAATCCCAGCCGGTCTCTCACAATTTTTCAATCCATGTAATTGAACAAATGAACTACTGTCAGGGCTTGGCGGTCTCTGGGGATCCGCATTCGACCGGCCCAATGCGGCCCTGGCCAGCCTCGGCGATCCACTCCTCCCCGCCGCTAACTTTAGGAGCCGGTGCCTCATTCACTTTCACCTACTCTAACCATCTACCCATTTTGTCCTAGATCCCGTTTCTTCGGAGGGCCTCAAGGCTTCTTTCTCCAAGATCAGAACCCTGACGCATCCCTTCCACTGGCCCTGGAGAAACCGAAGCCTTTCGACATCTCATCGCTGCCGTGGAATACTGCCAGCGACAAAAATAAGATCCATATTTTGGTTCGCTTCTAGGGCATACTTTTCTTTTTTCCTCCTTCACACTGGTGGCCAATTGACAGCCAGTAGAAATGATAATGGAGCCAATGGAGCCGGCAAAGTCGGAAAGTGAAGAAAGCTCAAAGAGCGATAGCGCAGAGGCAGCAGAGCAACTTCCTCCACCGGAGCCAAAGGCCAAAGCTTCGTCCGGTAAGCGAAGGCGCCGTTCCACCAGACCCACCACTCCGCCCGCCCCCCGCGACAATGCTGAAGGCAAGCAGGTTCCTCGGTTCACAGCGCCTAGACGCACCAGCACTGCCTCCTCACGCACCATGCACCTCCCTCTTTCATTGGTGAGAGAAGGAAAGCGAGGGCGAATAGGGGGTGCTGTTTGCAGTGTCCGACGCCTGAGACGCCAGACTGCTGGATGTACTGGGTGGAGGAGGGGGCTGATGGCTGCTCTTGCATTGATTACCTCGGTCACTCCCAGCCCATGTCCACTCGTCGTATTTATCTGCCCCTTACGCGCTCCTATCTTATTCTTGGCCCTTCAAACACTACTACTAATCACTTTAACTCTACTGAAACAGCAAAATAAATGCTCCCTGACAACGTTCCTTTTGAGTCCAGCAAAACTAGCAAAGTCTAGCAAAACAGAACCAACCATCAGACATATAGCAGCAAACTATTTGATAAGCTTTAATTAGAGATGTTTTGAAGGTGATCAAGCCGAAGGCTTTTGTTTACTTTGGGCTAATTCGTTTGCTCTAAAAAGGCATAAAATTGATTTTGGCAAGTTAAGAGATTTTCTTTTACCAAGGAGTTAAGTTTGATTTTATGCATGGATAATTCTGCTCGAAAAATTTTTGTGCCGTGCTAAAATAAGACAAAACATTTTTTTCGAAACCAGAGAACAACCACTGCGAAAAGAGATGTAATTTGCCATCCCGAAAGAGGGTTATCACTTGTTATCGCGGACTTGGAGCCGGACAAAAGGCTAAGTAGATAGAGGAAAATGCAGGAAACGTCTAGTAGCATGAGAATGCTTGGGGAATAGGCTGAGGGAATGGTGTATCCTACGTTTCTATCAGCTCACCAGCCTGGGCGAATACACAAGGACAAGGTTTACAGGGCGGCCGGCAAAAGCTGGGAAAGGTGGGGTCTGGTGTTGCGTAGAGGGGCTGGGTGGGGGTCTACTGGGGGTGGGCGGCGTTGTGGGGAGCGAGGGCGTCGAGTGCGGCGGCGATGTTGCCCTTCTTCAGCTCCAGGAGCTGGGTGAGCCAGCCGCCCTCGTTGCTGAAGCCCATGGCCACCATGTGCTCCACCGCGTGCTGGACTGCCGGGTCTGCAGCCACATCCATTTTGGCCACTGAAGAGCAAGAAGCTGGGAGTGGAAAAAGTAAGGAACCCTGGTGATAGTGCACGGGTGCCGCCGCGGGGGCCGAAGGCACCTGCGGGTAGAGCGCCGGGTTGGCGTTGTCCTCGCTGGCATTGAGGAGGGTCCAGTCGGCGGCCTCGGTGGTCTTGGCCGGCTCGCTCTTCGGCTTGTCCTCCTCCTCCGACTTCTTCTCCTCCTTCGTTTCCGTCGTCGTCTTCTCGCCCTCGTTGGTGGTGGTGGTTGTGGTAGTAGTGGTGGTGTTGGTGCCTTCGTTGGTAGTGGGGGTCTTGCCGACGCGGGTGGTGTTCCCGGCGGGGTCCTGCATCGATGAACATGTAGCATTGCAAGCAGTGAGTCCTGGGACAACCTTCACGTCCACGTCCACGTCGATGCCCAGGTTGGTCAGGGCAGCAGCCACTTGCTCTCCCACCTGTCACAGTTGCATTACATCTGTGTGGGTACGAAGTGAAAAGAGAAAAAAGCGAAATAATACCTGACGCAGGTAGTGAGCGCCGGCGGTGGCGAACTGGTGGAAGTCCGGTGGGGGTTGGTGGGGCTGAGCCATGGGCGGCATAGGAGGCATGGGCGGCATGGGCGGCATGGGCTGCGGCATTGGCCCCATGCCCGGCGCCATCTGCGGCTGACCCCAGGGGCAGCGACGGTTGAAGCCGCGAGCCCCGCGCTTCCCCATGCGTCCCATCCAGAACGGCTGGGGCAGCATGTTCTGCAAATATGCTCGGAGTGTAAGGAGATGGTGAGGAGGAGGGAGTGAGGAGGAGGAACGATGAAGGAGCGGTCTTCGGGGTCCGCGATGCGGATCATGGCGTGCTGCTCGTGCTTCCCGGCGTCGTGGCAGCTCTTGCACAGGTCGTAGTCCGGGCAGATGCCGCACTTGAAGCGGTAGCCCATCTGCAACCACCCTTTCTGCCCTCCTTTCAGAGAGGTTGGAGAAGACATAGGCTAAATATGAGGAGGAAATTGCCATGAAAGAGGGGTGCATACGATGGGGCTTTCGCAGCCGTCGCAGGTGACGCCGGGATGAAGCTTCTCTTCGGCGGGCGTCTGGGCATCTGGCTTCTTCTCTTCCGCCTTCTTCTCTTCCACTTTCTCCTCCTCCACCTTCTCCGTCTTCTTCTCCTCCAGCTTGGGCTCCATCTTGCGGCTCTCTGTCTTGACGGCTGTGGGGTTGCCGTCGGGGATGGTGAAGATGCGGAGAAGGCCGCCCTTGGCGCTGGCCAAGGCCTCGGCCATCTCCTCGTTGCTGCCCAGCACTATCGTGTCCCCTTCCTCATCTTCAAACACCGCCCCTCCTTCCGAGCAGGGAGAAAAAGCGATAGGCTGACCTTTCCAGGCGAGCTTTCCCTGGAAGACGTTGCCGGGTAGCATGGCGGCCATCTTAGCTCGCATGGCCGCCAGGTCCGCGTCCTTGGCCAGCGTGAAGCGGCGGAATTCGCCCTCGTACTCCCATTTCACGGAGATCGTCGCCATTCTCGTCCTCTTCTTCTTCTTCGCTGCTCGTCTGTCGGCTGCTGTCCAGCGGTGGTCTGTTTTATAGGCGGAGTGAGTGGGGCTGTGCCCAGCTGCATTCTCATCGCCGCGTGACCGCCTGCGCATTTGTCATCATGTCGGTGGCCGCTGATTGGTCGCTGGGAGGCAAAGCGACGGGGCTGATTGGAGGGGTTGAGAAGGGGCGTGTCCGGCAACGCAAAAGCTTCGCGCAATTTCGAACGCTGATGCGAAGGGGGAATATTCTGGAAATGGCTGAGGGTGAGCTAAGCAAAGAGTTGGGGCGGAAATGGGCGGCCTGTCGACTGTGTGCGTCTGCATTGTCAGCGTTGTCATGGACAACCACTCCGTAGTCGGACACCTTTATTATAAGACACATGATCGTAATGCCAAGGCAGATTCAACCGTTTTCCCAATAGTTTCGTTCCTACCCGTAAACTGATATTTTTACCAGCTAACCAAAGAAAGGCTTTTATTAAAAATATTCACAATTTTGAAATAAATCTTCTTGTTTTCAAACAAAAATTAACATATGCCGTTTGCTTAGAGAACATCTTTAGCCGCTTAAAAAAAGATCCCTCATATAACTCTTCTTGATGATGAATATTTGTTGAAATCCCACAAAAGATCTGGGTCCAAACTGGATTGGCACAAGACATGCCAGAAATTAACAAATGATTCAACAACAATATGATGATTCTCAGCAAGACGAATTGCGATTAAAATGTTTATGGATGGGTCAAATACGATTTTTACATTTTCGAAGTTTTCCTGGTAATTTAATGTTTAAAGATTTCAACAAATTTAAACAAATGCGTAATATGAATGTAAGTGTATACAAAAATCATGATATTTCCGGGAGAAATGATTACTGCACGATGGTCTGCATTTCTTCGGTTAACTTGCTTCTTCCGAATCAAAAATTTTCCCATGCATCGCCTTTAAATTTTTTAGTTTTCTTTCAAACCGATAAGTTGTTTGCTGTAAAAGATCCAAAAAAGTTTAAAATTTAACAAAAAGTTGCTAAAACTTAGTTGTTGAAATTTTTTCAAAATACATTCTTTTAGTTAGCCGATATCATTTATTACTGGTATCCGTTTAATTTGGTTGGAGTAATTACACATTTTGAGCCAATAAATATATGTATGCAGCCGAAAACATTTCACTCAAAATTTATATATAAAAACTGATATTTGATCTATAAAATAATATGATGTGAGTACTTATAAATGAAGAAAAGGTGGATATGAAGCGGGTGAGTGAGTAAGGGAGGTTGTGGGGTGTGGGGAGGATGGAATGCAATTAGGGAAATGGGCGAAGGCGTCTGGTGGTGGGTGGAAAAGCGGAGGAGGAAGATCCCAGGCGAGTTGTTGTGGGCGGGCAAGCGGGCGGAACGTCTTGGGAGGCGGCGGCGGCAAATGAGAGCGCCTCCTTCTCTGATTGACGACCGCTGCCTTCTCGCTCCTTCCCAGATGGAAATGGAATAGAATGGACCCCTCCAAGGCCTGCCAAACGATCTGCAGCCATCCCTGCCCAGCCTAGCTTCATTTGGGAACCGTCTCCCTCTTCCCCACCACCCCTTCTTCAGCCCTTCCCCCCTTCCCGTTCCAGTAGCAGTCACCGGGGACAGAGAGCGGGGGCGGATGAGAGGAGGAGGAGAGAGAAGGGTGGAAGAGGAGAGAGAGAGAGAGAGAGAGAGAGGGGTGGAGGAGGAGGAGCAGAGAGCGGTGGCGGGGCAGCGAAGAGCGGGCGGAGATTGGAGGGGAAGGCAGAGAAGAAGGGAGTTTGCAGAAAGCGCCTCCAAATCCCAGCAGCCGCGTCCTCCTCTTCTTCCAATTGAAGCAAAACGCTTGGCCTCTGCCATGGCCCTCCCTCCGTCCCCCCTCTGTTGATCAATGTTTCTGCTGCTGAGAGGTCGGCCTCCTCCCCTCCGTCCTTCGCTCAGCAGCTGGCCTTTGAGCGGAGGATGGGAGACGGGAGTGGAGGGAGGGGGCGAGGGGACGAAGAAGCGCCAGGTCTTCTTCCTCCAGAGGAAGCAGGGCCCTGGAGGGAGGAGGGGCTGGCCCCAAGCCCTCCTTCCCTCTCCTCCCTCCCCTCCTCGCCCTCCCTGAGTGGCTCAATACGCCTCAGCTCATCCCACTGCCCTCCCCTCCCCCGTCTTGGAGGCAGCCAGCAAGGGCAGCCCAACCCAGCCCTGCCCTGCCCACACAGCACACGGGGCTCCAGAAAGCTTCTTTTTCCTCCTCCCCCTCCCTCCTCCACGGGCCCGGTCTCTTCTTCCTCTTCCTCCCTCCTGCCCCCCTCCCACTATCACCAGCCCCTTCCCTTCCCGCCCTCCTCCACCACCACTCCGCCGCTAGCCTCGCCTAAACCCACACAACTCCCGCCCTCAACCCCACCCCACGCTGCAACTTGTCCGCGCCTCTTCTCCTCCTCCCCCTTCTTCCCCCTTCTGCCCTTTCCTCTCCTGCTATCCCCCCTTCTTCTCCTCTTCTGCCTCCAGTCCGCCAGATTCCCCGCGCCCGCCACCAGTGGGCGAGGAGGAGGCGCCTTTGGGCCCCCGCGCGCGGCGTCTCCTTTTATTGCCCTTTCCTTCCCGCCCCCGCCTCCCTTCTTCCACCTCTTTCTTCCTCTTTCCTTGCTTCCACCCTCTACACCCTCCTCGCTACCATCCTCAATCCCATTTCTCCCCAATCTACTCTCGCCCCATATATAGGTCTACTCATACAACAGTGAGAAACTATTATGATATTGTGACAAAAGGTCAAATCTTAGTCTCATTTTTAATTGACACAAGTGGTGACTGGGGTTGGCAATGTGAGGGTTTTTTTGTTGCTGCCGCCGACGGGTGGGAAGGCGATCAAGAGGGATTGGAAGGGACAGGAGACTAAGTTAGGCTAGGTCCCCTGTCCTGTCCTGGAAGCGCGCGCGTGGAGAGGCGTGAAGTGCAGAGAGCTCCTTTCCACCCAGTCGATAGGTCTTCCGTCCCTCTCCTCCCTCCCCACCTCCTTCCTCCTCCACACTCGCCCTCTCATGCTGCCCCAGCCGCCCAGGAACCGGTTGGAGGTCCTCCTGGTGGACATCGGACGCAGCGGACGCCGTCTCCGCTCCCTACAGCCACCCTACATGGCCTCCAACGCCAACCACGCCCCCCACCTCAACGGCCATGCTGCCCAGCTGAATGGACACGCCACCGGCCCTTCTTCCTCCTCCTCCTCCTCCATCTCTGGCCCCTCCTCATTATCCGCCCTCTCTTGGCTCGACTCCCTTGAGAAGGACTTCGACAAGGTGAGGCAAGCGTTGTGAATTGATGAAGAGAATGGAGGATGAGTGGATGGAAGGCTTTCGTGGACGTGGACTTGTTGCTGGGGGAGGTAGACTCGGACCAGGCAGAGATCACGTTCGAGGGGCGACAGAAAATGACGGCCATCTCCAGCGCCTTCGCCCAGCTCGTCCACAAGGCCCAGACCATCTTTCAGGCTAATCTTCGCCTTGAGGTTCACTTCCGATTCTCATTCAATGCATTTGCCATATTTCTCACTGCATCTTTGAAAGGCGGAGTTGAAAAATCTACGAAATGAGTTAAGCACGGCAAAAGCTGCTCGTGTAGAGCTGGAGAAAGAAAGCCAACAACTAATGCTCCAGGTTGGCAGTTCAGATCATTGTTTCGTGCCTCTTTCAAAACGGCCATGTGTATGCAGGTTCACGCCCTTCAGTGCCAAGTTCATGCCAAAACAGCACCCCACGAATCGGATATGATCAAAAAGAAATTGGTTTTCCTCATTTGGTGTATTCATTCCTTCAGTCAAGATATTTGCAGGACAACGAAATAGACGCGTTTAGGAGTGAAATCATGCCCCCAGCAAAGATGCAGGCAGAGAATGATATTCTAGAACGAGAAAACCGAAACCTACGCACCTGCATTTTAGCCATGCAGGTAAGACTTGGTGGAAAATGTTTGCTCAAACAACTACGCTTTTTAGAATGAAGTATACGGTGCAAGATTGGCTGCTAAGTATTTGGACAAGGAACTTGCTGGCAGGTGTGAATTTATTCGTTTCACATCATTTATTAATCTACAGTTTATAGCAATCATAATATGATAGAACGGCGTTTATACATCATAATATTCCAAAACAAATAGAATTCATGCAAATATTGAATGTCCTATTGATGGCGGAATTGAGCAAATGACATGAATAGAAGGCCTAATCAAAGACGATAGATGATGGGGTGATTGATAGGAGTGGGTGGTGGGCTGTGTGCGGTGAAGGTGTAGGAGGAGGCTGATGAGGGTGATGGGAGCTGGCGTCCAAGGTAGGCGTGTAGGAGTCGAGCGAGGAATGTGTCGTCGCTGATGCGTAGGAGCATGCTTCCCCGAGCATCGACTAGGCGTAGTAGGGAGGCGTTGGAGGCGCTGGAGTGGTTCTGGATGAAGGAGAACTTGTTGAGGCTGCTGAGATCGAGGGCATGGGTGTGTGGATGGTCGGAGGAGGCCAGGGGTCCGTCGTAGAGGAACAGGGAGCGCTGGTGTAGGAGGGCAAGGCGAGGGAGCCATCGGGTGGGTCGGAAGAGGAGGCAGGAGGAGGAGGCGGCCAAGTCCAGCCAGGTCTCGGGGGGTTGGTAGAGGGAGCGGAGCGTCACCGCCGCCGGGATGCCCCTGAAAATTAGTTTACCATTTACGGCCAGTAAGGGAAGCAAAAAGGTTGGGGGAGATGCAATTGAATTGGGTCTGCTGTTAGGACTCGGATAGCTAATTGGATTTGAGAAACTCGTCTAGGTCTTGGGATAGGATAGGATATGCTCTGGGATGTGGAAATGGAACAAACCTAGTCTGGTAGTCTTTGCGACGGCGTTTCGGCATAATTTCCTATTGCTCAGCTACTGCCTTTCTTTTACCACAAACGTTCTCTTCTTATTCTTTAAACAATTCTATGGAGCATCAATGTTTTCTGACCCTACCCGCAGCAGAGATAAAAAGAGAACAATAGAAAGCAGAAGAATGAAGAAGGAATAAAGGCGGTAGATAAGAGGCGGTAGTTGCAGGATTCAGCAGATTCAGCTGTTGGGACGTGATATGCGGGGTTCGGAGCATGATCGATTATGGAATCAGTTGGAAGCTGAAATACACCTCCATCGACACAAGACCGTCATTCGAGCCTGCCGCGGACGTGGACGCAATAAAACCCTTCCTGCACCCTTGGTTGCTCACTACACCCCCCAATTCCTTCCAATCCATATCAGCGGGATGCTTTGAGGAAGGAACGTCAAGAAGAACTCGGGGTGCGGGAGAAAGCCGTCGAATATTGCTGCAAAAAGACCCTTCCGAAGGCCTGGGCATCTCAATCACGGTAGCTGGAGTGAGGATAGAGGATGGGAAAAGAAATGTGGAGGATAGCTAGGGTGGGAAAGAGCACGGAGTCCCGATTCTCGTCTCGGAGATTCACCCGGGGCAGCCGGCGGAGCGGTGTGGGAAGTTGTTTGTGGGAGACGCCATTCTTTCTGTCAATGGACACGACCTACGAACGGCCAAACATGCTGAAGCCGTCACTCTCCTCTCCTCTCAGGTCCACCACTCCCACCTTCACCGTCCAACACTGCCAGTCATAATGTGCAATCTTATTGGACACTATCACAGCATTTTGGCCAATCTTGCGAATTGAGCAGCTATTAGAGAGACATCTCAATATTTCATAAATGAAGAGCCGTTTGGGCGGTGGAATATTGAGATTTTTCACAATTGAACAATTGAGTTGAATTCATAATTGAATCATTATGAGTAGAAAATGAGAAATTGTAGAAAGGTGATCTGGACATGGAGCTGCTGTACGTGACACCGGACCAGGACAGTGATGACGATTCCACTGTTTACCTTTCCACAGATGATGGAACTAGGTTATCACACTTTTACACTTCCTTTTTTGTGTTCAAACTTGACAGAAAAGGTTTGGCAGCTTCAATCTTTACGAAGCCTTGGAAAAGATTCGAGAAAAGAATGAAAGCTCGCTTTCCAATGGGAGCAGTCTCAACGGCCCTTCCAACAGCAGTGCAACCAACTCCTCCCCTTCTGAGCCCCCAACGCTTCGTTCTTCCAGGTTCCCCATCCTTTTCCCAATGCATTTATTTGCCTCCATTGGGGCGCGTTCCATTAGCATGTTTTCTCGGCTCTTCTTCTTCGGCTGAAATGCGGGAATGCTCTTTGACTGCAGCGAAAGAGGATCTGGAAGCTGGAGCTATCAGGAAGCCTGACTTCTTCATCCTTTACCCTCCTATGCCTTTCCTTCCACCAATCCTACTCTTCCATTCATTCTTCCTCTGCCTTCATCCTTCGCCGTCTCACCTTGCGATGTCGCCGAGGTCAATCGAAAACATAGCGACGTAAAGTAATAGGAGGGACGCGGTTTAAGATCCAGATTGGATACTGCTGCGGATGAATCGGACGAAGGCGCCCCATTCTGCACCTCACTGTGACTTCAAGTGCGCTGTCAATTGGATATAACTTCATCGCTTATGTAAAATGAATCTAGTGAAATTAGATTTTGCGGTAACTTTGAATACCGAATCGTGTTTGCATCCATTTGTTTTCCTTGAGCGCCTTGATGAAGAGACGGCATGCATGAAGCTTTCTAGTTTTCCCGCTCAACCGCTCTGGTTCTACTGTGTACTCAATGGTCCGCTTTTATGCTAACCCTCTTCTCTGACCACCTGGTGAGAATAAATGAGACCTCCCCCGTTGGATGCAAGTAAGTATACGAGTAGATGCGTAGAGCAAAAGAGTAGGGTGGAGAGTAGAGAGAGCATAGAGAGGTGTGGGGTGGTGGGGTACCGTAGTAGAGGGGTGGGTGCGAGTGGGGGTAGGAGGGGTAGGTTGGAATGGATCGCGGCGGCTGTGAAGGGCGCTGAGGGGCGGCGCAATAGGCAGAGAGAGAGAAGGAGTGAGATAAGCAGTGCCCAGTTCAACCTGCCCTGCCTGAGTGAAGGAGCGAGAAGGAGGAGAGAGGGAGCGGTGGGCCTTCGGACGGACGCAGCATACTTGGATGTTCTGGCCTGGCCAGGAGTCGGGAAGCCAGCCAATTCCCCGACAGCCTGGTCAGTACAATCCCCTCTTTCACTCATCCTCTCCTTTATACTCTGCTCCTCCCCTACTCAAGCCAGCAAAGAAATGAGCCCTTCTTCGCTTCTCCCTCGCATCATGCTTTGCTATAGATTGCGTTGGGAAGCAGAGTGGACAGATGCTGACTGAGCCTTGAAGCTGGGGTGGAGAGGGAGAGTGTGAGAGAGTAATTGGGAGCGAGAAAGGCAGGTAGCAGAAGCAGAGGGGTAGTGGATGGCATTCAATGGAGTAGGAGTAGTGAGGCATTGACGTCCCTCCAACTCTCATCGGGCTCATTAGTTCCAAGCCCTCACACTCTTTCGCCTCACCACAGCCAGCTCGCTTGCCTTACCTGCGTTACCTATGGCTGTCTATTTTGAATCAGCCAATTTTTCTAGCCTCACATTTCGGGGATTATTGCATTTTTTATTCATTCACTTATGCGCCTTCAAATATTTGCCTACTTTGGAAAGGGTAAGAGAGGAAGGCAGAAAGCGCAAAGCGCAAGCTGGCGTAAAGGCGTGGAATAGAAAGGCAGACTTGAGTGGAATTAATCAGTGGAGAGTTCTGGGAGCATATGCGGGGCCTAGCTGATTAATGCCAAGAGAACAGCTTGTGCCTCCTTCCATTGATGAAATGCGGGGCTGTGGCTGGGGATTTGCTGGAGTGCCCCTGATTGCTTATCCGGGGCGCATTTATTCGCTCAGCTTACCTTCCCTTGGTAGGCGAGTGGGTGTAGGTGGGCAGGGGGGGAGGAGGTGTAGGTGGGCAGGGGGGAAGGTGGTGAGAGGAAGGGAGGGTGAGGTATTAGCAGCTGGTGCTGTGTAGGAGGAAGAGTGTTTTGTTTCCCTGGCTACTGGAAGGAGGTGGTGCTGCTTAGCTGGGAGCCAGCATTGGGGCATGGTTGAGCAGAGGCTTTGAGAGCCGCAAGTGGAAGGGCGGGGAGGCTAGTGAAGGAGCGCTTGGCACTGGAAGGGAGGGAGGGAATAAAGGGAGGCTATGTGTGGGCAGGTGGATGGAGGGAGGGATGGAGGGAGAGGCTGGCGTTAATCCCGACTGATTGCTAGCAGCGGGAGAAGGTGAGTGTAAATGGGCAGCTAGGGTTGCTATGCAAAGCGGCGTTGTCATAGGGATGTGCGGGGGGTGAGGGCAATAGAGGCTGTAGGGGTTGGAGGGAGGTGTCTTTTGTAGTTTCTGCCGCTAATGGAGGCCTCTGGCTCCCGTCCGGGCTGGCTGCAGCGCTTTATTATACCTAAAATGTATGATCGATAGAGAGTCCTTTCCCGGCCACTGATTGGCGGTGTAGTGATGAAGGGGTGGAGAAGGGAAGGAAAGGGCAAGAAGTTTTTGCGCGAAGTTGGTAGCGCAAGGTTTTTGTGGGGAAGCGTGGCGGGGTGTGATTGGAGGCTGCTCTGTGGGGGTGGGTAGGTCCTGTGTGTTGGCAGGGGGTGGAAGGGTGAAGGGAGGGAAGGGATAGGAGGGAGGGAGGGAAAGGGGGAAGTGGGAAGGGGCGTTGGTGTCTGAGGCAGCGTAGACGATGTGTGCTTTGGTAGAGTGTGCGTAGAGAGGCAGGGAAGGGGGGGGGCGTGTTGGCAGAATGCGCAAAGGGGATTGCAGTGCGTGTGTGCTGTAGGAGGGGAGGGGCGTATCTAGATGGAGTCTTGCGCTTTGCCAGGGGAGAGGTGGGGGTGGGGGGTGGGTAGGAGGAGGAAGGTTGCGCATGTGGTAGGGTAGAAGAGAGGAGGGCAGAGAGAGAGGAGATGGCAATGTCGCTGATGTTGGTGAGAGAGCGGGAGGAGGTTGGGGAAGGGAGCGAAGGGAGTGGTGCAGGGGACATGTGCGACACGCCTGCCAAGCAGCCCAAGCTGGAGACTATCTCCCAGGACGAATTCTTCAACGGTCTCCATGCACTTTTCTCCGTCTCCTCTTCGCCTATCTCTCCCTCCCCAGTCTCAGCCTCAGTGCCAATGCATTCAGCTTCCAGTCATTTGCTCACCCAACTGCGCGTTCCCGCTTGCCGTTTCCCACGCTAACATTTCTTACTCTCCCATTTGCGTTTCTGTATGAGAATAGTGAGTGGTTGTGGGAAAAGGTAGGGAGGGAGTTGCAGAAATGAAGCGAGTGGGCGGAGACGAGAACGCGGGGACGATTGAGGACAACAACTTCCCCAAGAAGAGCCGCAACGACCCCATTGACATGGACGGCAAGTCCGCTCTACGCCTACTCATCATGAGCAAGGTCACCTCCCCTACCCTTCCACCCCTCCCCTCCCCTTCCACCTCCCCTTCCACATCCCATCCACCTCTCTCCTGCTTGGGCAGGATGGGAGCGGTAGGTGAGGGTGAATGAAAAGGAAAGGCGATCCGCTCCGCCTCACCTGCCTTTTCATCAGCACCAAGCGCTTTCTCTTTCCCTTTCCCAGCCCCCAGGCTCAGATTTCAAGGCCATCATTGGAAGCATGGCGGCCTCCCATTTGGGCCTTGTTAAGCCCTTCCCTTCACCCCCTAGCTAGACCCCTTCCCTTCACCCACTAGACCCCTTTCTCTAGACCCCCTGCATCTCCTCCACTCCCTCACCCCCTCAGGCTAATGCACTGGGCCGGAGATCCGCTCCTGGCCTCATCCCCAGCTAGCCCCCCTTCCTCTCCAATCCCATCCCATCTCCCCAGGCGTTGAGCAGGGGTAGGGAGCCCTTCATTATCGCATCCGGAGGTCACCTCCCCGTCCTCATTTACCTGGCCTCTGCCTCCCCTCCTGCTCCAATTAGGGCGGAGTGGAGTGCTGAGGCAGAGATTGGTGGTGGAGTGAGATTGGTTTGCAGTCGGCGGGAGCGGTGATCGGGAAGGGCGGCGAGAACATCAAGCGTCTGAGAAGCGAGGTGAGGGCATGCAGCTGTCTCGCTTTCCTTCCTTCTTTCCTGCCTCACTAACTTCACTTGTGGGGAGGCATTGCAGCAGCTGTGAAGGCCCTGTGAGCCATGGTCTAGGCTGGAATAGATGGTGTCATGTGTGATAGCGATTGTTGCGAGGCTCTTGGTGCTAGGCTCCCGGTCCCACCCCGGTCCCGGTCCTGGCCCAAAGACCCGCTCCATCCATCCACTCCAACCGAATCCATCCATCCTCCTCTTCTCCTCTCCACCTCAACCTCCACCACCAATGCCCGTGCCCAGAAAGAGGACAATGTGAATTTCCAGTACAATGCCAGCATCACTGTCCCCGATTCCAACACCCCGGAACGGTAATCCTTCCCACTCTCATTTTCCCTCTCCAATCTCGCGCCCGTTCCATCCATCCATCCTTCCATCCATCGTCCTTCCTTCCATCCCATCACCTCCGCTCCTTCCTCCTCCTCCTCCTCATCCTCATCCTCCTACTCAGCCCGTCTTTATGCGACCACCCTCTCAGCCTCAACCTAGGCCTTTCCATCCCAAATCTACCGACTCCTCCTTTCCATCCCAAATCCAGCACAGTAGCATCGCCTAAAGACGGAGCCTTGGAAGGAACTAAGCGTTGGCCAAGCTGGCACCCATGAGTCCATCGATAGCACCCCAGCAGACCCCTAGCACAATGCCTCACTCTCTCACCTTCTCTCTCTCTCCTAAATTACGCTTAGGTTGGGCTGCTTTCGACCGCCGTCATCGTTTGCTTCCCTCCCGTTCGCCGCTCAATCATCCACTGCTTGAAGGGTGCTGACGATCATTGCGGAGCCCGAGGACGCCCTCAACTGCCTCAAGGAAATCCTACCTAAGCTCGATGAGGTTCTTCCTTCTCACATCAGGACACCACAGGGCAGGTTAGGGCAGGGGAGGGCAGGACAGGAAGGGAGAGCAGCAGGTGCACACCGGCTGGGTCTTTTATGGGGTCACTCGCCTACCCTAGGCCTAGCCTCGTCAATGGGGCCATTGGGCCTAGGGAGCCTTTGATTGTGTGTGTTCTGCCCGTTCTCCCCTCACCCTACCCTTGGGCAGGGCAGGGAGATGAGGGCGTGAAATAATGATGAGGTATGATGCAGAACCGTGAGCCGGCGGAGTTGGAGTGCCGCTACCTGGTCCACCAAAGTCATGCCGGAGCCATCATCGGACGCGGCGGCTTCAAGATCAAGGAGCTTCGTGACGCCACTTCCACAAACCTTAAGGTACCTCCCATTTTACCCTCCTCCTCTCTTGCACACACAGACGGAGCTTCAGGTGTACAGCGAGGCGTGCCCGCTGAGCTCGGAGCGCGTGGTGCAGATCACCGGGGAGGCGGCTCGCATCATCGACTGCATCCGCCAGGTGCGCGAGATCATCATCGACCTCCCCACCAAGGGCTCCGACAAGTGCTACGACACCATCAACTACGACCCATCACTCATCGGCGACTACGGCGGCTACACCCCCGACCGCAACTGGAAGGAAGGTCGCGGCGCCAACCAGCACGCCTACGGCGGACCACCCGGCGCCCCCGGCGCCCCGCTCGGCTGGGGCATGAACGGACGCGGAGGGCCGCCGGGACCACCAGCCTACGGACCTCCACGCGGCGGCGGCGGACCGCCTGGGGGACCGGGGGGACCACGCGCGGGACCGCGAGAGCTCGGCGGCTACGGCTACGGGGGACCGGCCATGGGCGGACCGCCTGGACCTCCTCGCGGACCCGCCGGACCACCGCCTCCTCTCGGCTTCGCTCCCGACCCCGGACCCACCACCAGCACCCAGGTATTGAACCTCTTTTCCTTTCTCCCCTCGTTCACCATCAGAGAGTAAGGAACAGGTGACCATTCCGTCGGAGCTGGGCGGTACGATCATCGGGAAGGGCGGGGAGCGCATCAACCGCATTCGCGAGGACAGCGGCGCTCAGATCGTCGTCGATCCTCCGGCACATGACGTTGGCTTCCTTTCCTCCCCCTCCCTACCTCCTTCCTTACGGCCTCCCATTCCAGGAACGGGTGATCACCATAACGGGGACGCAGAACCAGATCCAGATGGCTCAATACCTGCTCCAGCAATGGTTCCACTTTGCTTCCTCCTTCTTCCTCTCCAAACGGCGCGGCTAGACGCGGCATGAAAAGCTGTCAATGTCCAAGCCAACTCATAGCTAACGCCTCCTCCTTGTGCCTTGCTTGTTTCCCTTCCAACTCGCCCTCCCTCCTCTACTCACCACTCTACTGCTACTGCTACTGCGGCTTTTCGGCATGGCGCTGACCTTTCTGTTGCCTCATTTGTCCTCCGCATTCTTTCTAACCGCTTTCTAACCACTCCCTAGGCCCCCTAGTTCGTCTTCAGTAACCATCTTTTTGGACTGCTTTAGGAGTATGTTTTCTTTCCATCTTTCTTTCCACTAGACGAGGAGTGGCATGGCTTGACTGACTGAGGAAGAGGCAGTGGGAGGAGTCCATTGCTTTCGGAGTGTTTGAACGTTGCACGGCGAAGGGCTGAGCTGCCTGCTGCTGGGGGCGTGGCTGTGGAAGACTAGTGATTTTGTTGTCCGCCCTGCGGCCCAGTTGCACAGCAAAATCCGCGGCTTCCGCAGCCCCGCATCTCCCTCCTCTACTAACCTCCTTCTACTCTCCTAACCTCATCCACCACCATCCTCCCTACCTCCCTCCCTAACTCCCATCATCCTGTCCTTCCTGTCTTCTTTACTGCCCCCTCCAGTCCTTGGGCGCGGTTGAGTAGAGGGAGAGGGCGGAAACGAGCATGGATAACAGTTGCAGTGTACGATCCTCGGTGGCTGGGCGTCGCTACATCCAGCAGCAGCAGGGCGGCTCT
Organism: Ptycholaimellus sp. GST1_10; assembly: GCA_030248095.1. Lineage (NCBI taxonomy): Eukaryota > Metazoa > Nematoda > Chromadorea > Chromadorida > Chromadoridae > Ptycholaimellus > Ptycholaimellus sp. GST1_10. Next base: position 24,717 of record JASANA010004630.1, read on the forward strand.
GCCAACTGGTAGACCCACCAACCCACGACCTTCTCATCAACCCCACAAAGCCTCAATTCCCAAACCCAACCCTTTTATATTGCCACCCACCCATTGCTCCTCCCCTCATTTGCCTACCCAACAATGTCTGCTTCAAATTGATCCGTTTGCAAAGCCACTAGGATATGCGGAAAACTTGTTCACTCATGAGACGAGGCGGATGGAGTTTAGGTAGGATGGATTGAAGGGCCCGTTTCGTTGCCTATTTCGTTACGCAGCACCTACGTAGCCTCCCTCTTTTGTGGTTGTTCGCTCCTCTGTCCAGACACCTTCACCCCTTCCTTTATTGATTGGACTACTTTTACTTTCTTCTCCTCCGCCGCCCTTTTCAACTTATTCCTCCGCCATCATGGATGGATCGGAATTACGCTTCTCATTCTTTTTTGCGGCCCAGAATGTTTGGATTTATGCTACCTTAGCATTGCACCTTTATCGTTTCCTCTTTTCCCACCATATTTCTCTGGCCTCCATTATCTTTAGTGGGATGGATAAACGAAATGTTGTTTTCACGGGACAAAGCCTTCAAATTTTAGAAGCCTTCCCATCATCATAGTAATCGTAATCATCATGAACGGGCTAGGAATTGGCGGCATGGTGACGGCTAGATAAAAAGGGTCAAGATATTATCTCCTCTTTGGGCCCTAGAGCCAACATCCCCCACCCCCGGGTGACGGTGTAGTCGATGACAAGTGCAGAAAAGGGTCACTGCGTCCCAGTCAAGGAGGGACTGGATATTATTGGCGCACTAGACCGCAGAAGTAGGGATCAATGCATTTCAATAAAGTTTTAAGAGAGCTTTTCTGAGAAGGTGAAATATCTTAAAAAGGAGGACGGACAAAAATTTTTACCCCCCTTTTTTATATTTTTTTTGAAAAGTACACATGTTTTTAAGACTTTTGGTAGAGTATGAGTGGTCAAAACTCAAAATTCGATTTTTGGCGAATTTTTGAATTATAAAAAACGGCCGATTTTTTAATCATCTATAACTCACGATCTGCTCAACGGATTTTTATGATTTGACCACCAATCGAACCGTCTCAATGAGAAGAATATTTTGTTTTTTTTGTTCATTTCTCTACGATCATTTCCTGACGAGTAAATCACCAAAAACCAGCTTTTCAGTTTTCAAAATTTTGAAAAATTTATAATTTTGCAGTTAAATTTTCATTTGCGCCAGACGAGACCCATTTTTTCTGAAAATTCAGGTAATTTTACATATATGGTTAAGACATAAAATCCTTTACATAAAAATGTTGATATTGTTTTTCCCTATGCTGTAGCATAGCCAGTGTTGTAGCATATGAAAAGTTGCAGTCAAAATTATCACACTCAAAGGATAAAATTGAAGCTAAAAACCATACAGCTAGATGGATACGGGTCAGAAGAAATTTATTGAGCCAAAAAATTGGCATTCAGAGACAAAAAATATTTTGCTCATTTTTTGCCTATGCTATAACATGCTATATGGAATGGTACATATATGTAAAATTACCTGAATTTTCAGAAAAAATGGGTCTCGTCTGGCGCAAATGAAAATTTAACTGCAAAATTATAAATTTTTCAAAATTTTGAAAACTGAAAAGCTGGTTTTTGGTGAATTACTCGTCAGGAAATGATCGTAGAGAAATGAACAAAAAAAACAAAATATTCTTCTCATTGAGACGGTTCGATTGGTGGTCAAATCATAAAAATCCGTTGAGCAGATCGTGAGTTATAGATGATTAAAAAATCTGCCGTTTTTTATATTTCAAAAATTCGCCAAAAATCGAATTTTGAGTTTTGACCACTCATACTCTACCAAAAGTCTTAAAAACATGTGTACTTTTCATAAAAAATATAAAAAGGGGGGTAAAAATTTTTGTCCGTCCTACTTTTCAACCTCTCACAAAAGCTCTCTTAATCGAAAGGCGCGGCTCACTTTCTCATGCTTTGAAACTTTTTTTTTATGCAGTTTCGACAGACTACGGAAGTTCATCATGAAAATAAGACTGAAAGAATCATTCGGAGGAATGGAAAAAGGAAGATCATCTGTTTTTCAAAGAATAAAAAAGACATGGCTAGTAACGAGAATTTTAGAGATAGCCATTAAGCGTAGTTAGTTTTAAGATTAGAGCAAAGACTGCCGAAATTGCAGCCCTTTTTCTTCGATTTGGGTGGCTCCAATGGCTCGCCTTCCATTTCCACTGCAGTTCATTAATTTTTATGTGGTTTTCAAAATAAAATGATAGTTTTCGTGTGATATTTGGGCAAGCTTTGTGCTTTATGTAACCGCTCGAAAAAAGAAATAACCCACTTGTCAAGACATTTAATGGAGGTCGAATCATGAAATTCTGTTGAGAAACACTGGATATTATGAACAATTATAACTTTAACAACAGACATTTTTGAATCTTCAAAAATGTACCTAAATTCGAACTTTTAGATTTAGCGCTTATACTGCACCAGAATAGTTTCTAGCTTCTAAAAAATATAAAGATGGGCGAGGGGGGTCAAAATTTTTCGGCAACCCACTTTTCGAGACTTTTGACCTTCTCAGTAGTGATCTCTTAAATGATATTATCGTTTTTGTTCTAAGGTTGTGTAACTTGCCGCTGTTGAAATATTAAAATATCTGGTACCATCGGCAGGCCAAATGTGGGCCTCTTTTCTCCAAAATTTGGAATTGCCTCGAGTAAAAAGTCAAGGAAATACAATTTCTACTAGTGGAATCTGCTGCTTGGTCAGTTGCATTTTGTTTTTGGCGCGCAGTTCAGTGTCTCTTTCCATGCGCGCCCAAAAACAAAATGCAGATGACGCAGCAGATTCCACTAGTAGAAATTGTATTTCCTTGACTTTTTACTCGAGGCAATTCCAAATTTTGGAGAAAAGAGGCCCACATTTGGCCTGCCGATGGTACCAGATATTTCTCCCACTTTTAATATAGTATAAAATGTAAAAATACAAATTTGATATTGTTGGCTATATATTTAGTTAAGATTTTATTAGATAAATCAAAAAGTGAATAAAAAAAACTTATTTGAAAAATATAACGAAAAGGAAAAATTCGAAAATGAAAAATATTATGCAAATTCATTGGAAAATTAACATATTTTTGAGAATTTTTCTTGTCTTAAACTCAGGGCAATCGATTTTTGGGAACAAGGAGTATTATTTTTGGTCTGCCAATGGTACCACATATTTCTTCCACTTTTAAGATAAAAAAAAGAATAAAATAAAAGGATCAAAGAAGGTTTGAACCTGGTCAGCTCTGAATCGAGTCAAATAGACAAGCCACTTGACCACACAGCCGCACAACTTCCTTTGTAGACTTAGACCATATTAATTGCACAGAATTACCATTGAACCTTGCCAATTGATGCCTTAAGTACAGGCCGATTGAATACCTACTATCGTCCATTGAATAGATGCGGAGGAAGAAGAGAGGAGAGAGAAGAAGAAGGAGAAGGAGTTCGGACAAATGGTTTTGAGTGATTTTCTAATGATTGCTGCAAGTTTTGGGCGATTTCTCGCGAGTTTTGGACAATTCGATGATGCTCTTTCCAATGCAAAAAGAATCAGAACGATTGGATTCTTCTGTGAGGAGCAGGAGCCTTATCAATTTTAAGATCTAGCAATAACCCCGAAAACGTACACCTGGGTCGAAAAGAGGGGCTGGGCGCTGACGGTTCGCTTTGCTCCCTCGCGCCAGCCCAATATATTCAAACTTCCGCACAATATTACGAAAGTATGGTGGCTTACTGGTGGAGAAATGAACGGTGATCAGGTTCTCCAGGGTCTCTAAGATGGACTCCACTTCTTTGATGTCCCTGAAAAGCAGAGGAATGTGATGTCAATTGGTTGATTAGGAAGTGAAAACCTGGCGAGTGCGTTGAGCTGCTCCGAAGATTGACCCAGCAGTGCATCAGACTCTGCTGCCTTTCCTCCTCCCGGACTCGCCTTGCTGCCCCCTTCTGCAACCGAACAAGCTTCGGACCACTTCACTACTGCCTAGGAGAATAAGGCTACCATTGGGGAGCGGGAAGTGTGAGAGAAGGGAATGGGTACGGCGAAGCTCATTCAGGAACATTGAGAGACAGGCGATGAACTGCGACGCCTGCTTCGTAAACTCTGGAGATCCTTCGCCTCCGTCCCTTCAGAGTTCGCCAACTGTATAGGATAATGCTATAAGGAGAAGCGAGAAATAGAACTTGAGCTGTGGCAGGACGCAGTTTTTGGCAGTATCACAGGACTTCATGGTAGCGGCGCGAAGGTTTGCAAGATCTTTGCGAAGGTTTGGCCCATCCGTCGGAGTGCCTAAGCCCAACGCCAACCAACGGCACTGACTCACCCGACTGTTCACTTCCTCCACCAGCTGCAATGCCACACCAGCTCCGCCAATGCCTCCATAGTGCCTCCATATACAGATATTCATTATAGCCATCCAATCGATTCTGTTCACGAGTTTTGGTTTCCGAAATTATCAAACACAGATCTCCAGCTTGAATGTAAAATATTTCTGAACTCATACGCCAAGAAGTATTCTGCCAGCTAAATTGATGTGAGGAGCAACTGAAGTGCGTTACTTTGGATAGATGAACGGAGGACGTTCCTTCCAGAACCATGATCACCCAGCTCTTCTATCAACTAGGCTGTCAATTGTTCCTTGCCTACTGCAGATGAGAAGAAAGCAAAGGGGGAAAGAGGTAATGAGAAGGAGTAGTAAGGATAGCTAGAGAGAGGCCTGCAGGGGCAGCTGGGCGGATAGGTAGTGGAAAGGTGGGATGGGAGAAGCGTGAAAGAGAGGGGGAGCTAGGCGGCTTGATGTAGGCGTGAGGGGAGGCCTCGGGGAAGTTCTGGCATAGTCTCATGAAGAGGGGGGCCGGGCCCCAGACGCATATCTACGTGCACATGGAGGCGGGAGCTAGAATGCTCCCTGACCGTCCGCTAAGCCACTGCTATACCTACTCCTCCTCCTTCTCCTCCTGCCCAAAGCTTCCTCCTCTGCCCACTCCTTCCTCTGCCCTGCCCTGCCCTTCACCCTTTCTACTTCAGCTTCACATTACCTACTACCTCGGCTCAGCCTTCGCTCGCTCTCACACCTTCTCTGCCATGCAAGACTTCCTCTTCCAACCAGACTAGCATTCTTACAAATGATTATGCATTACGACTTCACTACAACAATCAAAAATGATTATGCTAAAGAAAATTGCAAAATCTCAACTTACCCCAACAAATCGCCGTAACTCCTGCAGTTTTAAAGCGTCAAAAACATGCAGCAGAGGTCTTTTGGTTAAAAACGTGTGTAACATTGATCTTAAAATATACTCAAGTAGTCAAATTAAAAGACGTGCTCTATTTACGACGAATATAAATATTTTTCCAAGATATGGAGAGATTTTAAAAAACAAAACCTTGCGTCAAACAATAAGATTTGGATGAAAAAATCCTAAAGCTAATGCGAATTTAATGGGGGAACCTTAGCAGTTCGAGGATAGCAGCACATCCCAAATGAATATAAGAGATGAGAAGGAACCTTGGTGATTTCATCATGGAGAGAACGATGGTGGCGAGCAAGACTGAAGCGGTGGTTGGAAGCGTGGGCAGGGGAGTCAGCTCGCCCACCACGGTTCCAGGAGGACAGCAGCACATCCCGTGCCAACTGAACCGTGTTCCGACGCAGATTCGCCATCCCACCACCACTCCTTCCAGTCGTTTGCACTGTCCCAGCCCGATTTCGGCCTAGTAAAGACCATGTTTGCTCTCAAAAATATTTTTCTTATCTAATCGCATAAAAACCATGTTCTTCATGTTCAATGGAGGCATGAAAGATGAATAAGAGCAAGCAAATAATTTGATTTCCTAAAGTTCTCCGTTGTAACAGTGCATAAAGCAATGTACCCAAATTACTGATCACAATTCTTTGTTCACCGCAATACGCATGATATCGACAGTTTTGTGTCTCTTCAGTGTAACAAATGAAATTATAATTAGTATTTTTGAAATTTTGAGGTGAATGCACCTTTCCTTTTTTACCTTTTGCGATAATGCATACAGCCAAAAACCGTATTGGTTAGTTCAACCATTGCATTAAAAGTTATCAACAAAATTGATCAGCAAATTTCGTAATTGCATAAAACTTTTCCAAAATTAAAAGCAAATCCATCTTTGACGCTGCCCAATACTGCTATGGAATAGTGAAATCGAAGCAGTAAAGCAGAAAATCGAAGCAGAAATGAGCTCACTAAACTAACTATAAATTTACGCAACGAAATGAAATCATGAATAATAATTGCCAATTATTAGTGCGAATATTATTCGCTCGAAGCAACTCGTCACTGTAAGCTTATCCTCGTTTTTAACTTGATTTTTAAAGAATATGTGAGCTAAAAAATACAATCTAACGATTTATTCCATATAATCTTGTAAGTATGAAAGGGTAAGTCGAGAAAACCGAGATACTAGCTTTAAAAAAAGAATATTGGTGAAAGGATAATCCGTAGGCAAGCTGTGTTGGTGGTGTCGATTCTGAGGTAATGGAGCTGAGGCCTTAAAGCCTGCTCCTCCCCCTCCTTCCACATCCCGCCCCACACCCCTCCCCACCCTCGCCCCTCACACACCAGTTGTCCATTCCCTCTCCGTCAGCCCTAAACCTCTTAAAAAATCACAGCTGCCTATTTTATAACCCTTCCACAAGGGCACTAGAAACAGCTCGCAAGAAAGATTTCAAGTCAACGATAATTAACCGCCGAAGTGTAACTATGGTTACAGTCTCTCTTCGATACAATACGCTTTCGCAGGTCGCAAAACCAAAAGACGGTGGACAAGTAAAAATTAGTGGGAGCTATGGTGTGCTAGGTAGGTTTCTGGCTCGTGGGCTGGCCTGGGCCGAGCTTAGAGGAATGGGGCGGGTGGGCTTTCATTTCACGCTCCGACAAGCCCAGTGAATGAAAGAAATGCTGGGTGCAAGCTTCCTAGAATCCTGGGTGCAAGCTGCCTAGAACGCTGGGAGCAGAGGCAAATGAGCTGGCCTATCAAGACCTAGACGGCGCCACATTCTGTCAATGGCTATTTGTGGCTTTTAGAGCAGCGGCTGAGTTGGGTTGGAAGGAAACCCTCTCCTACAGCGATTGAAAGACCGGAATTTGAAGAAAAAACCCCGGAAGCTCAATGTTGCGGCAAATATCCTGCCCATTGATACAAGTACAATGATTTTCCAAAACCAGGTATACATGTCCCTACTAAACATGGACCCCCCCCCTCCCGGAGTTGGTTGAGTTTACTCCCCTCCTACCCCCACGGTAGGGTTTTTCCTGCCAAATTTGGTTGGTAGATGCGGGGGCCCCACCCGACCCTTTTGCAAAAACGTATGAAACAAAGGCTTTCTTTTTTTGTAAATGGATGTTGAACGCTTCACCAAGGCAATAAGCAAACTTTAGGGAAATCATTTTGATCAGATGTGATAGAATGCTACAGGGTGTTCAAGTTAACAGGCAACGCTTGACTTTGATGATCTATTTCTCCAGCCCACAATAAGCTAAAGAGGTGAAAATTGGTATGAATATACCCCCAACCCTCCTTGGTTTGTATATTAATTTGTGGCTCAATCCGCTCAAGAAGAACTTGAGAAATGGTCATTTTTGTAAAGTCACCCAAAACTGACTGTGTACTTTTTTAAAATCAAAATTTGAGGAACGATTTCTCAGCCAAATATAAGCCGTTTAGGCTCAAAATTTCAGACAAAAAAGTTCTAAGGGTCCTTAACAAACTTTTAAATTTTTACATCTCTAAGTGCTTCCTGTGTTGAGAAACATCGTCTGACGTATAGCAACATTTCCCCCTTTACCATTGTTTATGGTCAGCCCGGCTGGAAAATGCTATGGAACAAAAGGAAGGGGGTTAATTGGTTTTACGTCGGAGACTGTTTCTCGACATAGGAGGCACTTAGAGCTCTATAAATTTAAACATTTGTTAAGGACCCTTAGAACTTTATTGTCTGAAATTTTGAGCCTAAACGGCTTATATTTGGCTGAGAAATCGTTCCTCAAATTTTGATTTTAAAAAAGTACACAGTCAGTTTTGGGTGACTTTACAAAAATGACTATTTCTCAAGTTCTTCTCAACGGATTGAGCCGCAAATTAATATACAAACCAAGGAGGGTTGGAGGTATATTCATACCAATTTTCAACTCTTTAGCTTATTGTGGGCTGGAGAAATAGATCATCAAAGTCAAGCGTTGCCTGTTAACTTGAACACCCTGTAGAAGTGGAATTTGATATATATAATATCAAAGGTGTGAAGGACGAGCATATATGAAGGGGGTGAAAGCAGGAGGCGGAAAAGAGTGGGCCTATTAATAGGCGGCAGGGCCAAGGCTTCAATCAGCCGTGGCGGGGCGAAAAGCAGGCGCTGCTGGGCGGCCTTTGGGGAAATCTGCTTTTCCAACCCCCTTCCCTCCACTTCCCTTTTCCCCCATTGGAAGAGGGAGGAGGAGGCGAGGTGCTAACCGGGCACCTGAAGATTGTTCTGGGCCTCCATCGCAGGGGGCGCTGAAAGTGGCCAGGGGGGCTGGGGGGAATGGGATTTGGAGGAGGAGGAGAATGAGATGAGTTGGGGTGGAGTGAGGCGACGGAGGGAGTTTGGACTAGAGGCTCATCCAATCAGGCGGCAGATGTGCCGCGGCGGCGCTTGCCTGCCTCTGCCCAATGTCTGAGCTGCGTGGAGAGGCGCAGGGATGCTTTTGACAGGGCTTGGTGGGGAGGCTAGGAGGCCGCCGGGTGAGCGAGGGAAGGGCTGGAGCGTAGGAGAAAGGAGCGCTCATATCTTTGCCTGCGCCCCCCTCCCCCCTCCAGCGCAGTCTTCCTTTTTCACCCGCCGCTCATCATAGGCCACAAGTCCGCCCGCCCACTTTGCCGCTTCTTTCCGGCTCAACGGGCTTGGGCAGCCATACGCGGCCAAAGTTGGAGCCTATTCGACTTGAGCTAAAGAGCATAGAACCGGAGGCGAGCTGGTTGGAGGCATGAGAGCGCAGGGAGTAGGCTTTGTGTCGACGTCCCGAGTGGCTGGCTACGGGCGGTGGCAGGCTTGCCTTTGCCCTCACCGCCTCCTTGCCGCCCGTTTCGCCCTCCATCCTCTCCCCACCTGCTTCCTCCTCTTCCAACACCTCCAGCATTTTCACTTCCACCACCTTCAATCTCATTGCAACAGCTTAACCAAAAAGCAGCAAAGGCTGCGAAAGATACACTTGTGTCAACGGATTACTTGTAGGCAATACAAAGATTGGGAGGAAAGTGTTTCTATCCTTCCTTCCATTCTCGAGGGATTGGAGGAAGAGGCGGAAGTGAGAGGTGGGAGTGGGGGAGTAGAGGGGAGATGTAGGGGAGGGGATGTGTGCCAGGGAAGTGGCCAAGGCGTCGCTTTGGGAAAAGGCGGACGAAATATGGTTAGGCAAGGGAGTGAGCAAAGTTCCCCGTTGCCAGCACCCCTTGCATCCAACCAAGCACCCCAGAACTATCATTCTCCCCATCCAAGGCAAGCATGCCTCATCCATCATTTTCAGCCGCAGGCAAACCTTTGGAGCGTCCACTTTGAGTGGAAGCGGCGAGCTAGAATGGAATCGAAGCTGGGGAGGAAAAGAAGGCGAAATGGGGGTGTTTGAGAGAGGGAGGGCAGAGGAAGGAAATGGAAGTGCGGAAGGCAGAGCGAAATGGAAACGGCAAGGCTTGGCTGGGGCTTTTCGGTGCTCTCTCTGTGGGAGGGGAGGGGAGGGGAGGGGGCAAAGTGTGGGGGAGGTGGAGGAAGGCTAATCTGCGACTTCCTGAGACGGCGGCGCATTTGCATGGAATCCGCCTTCGCTTCCTCTGCTATCAGGGCAAATGTTGGCGAAGCAGATGCAGGGCGCATAAAGCGAGCGGAGAGGGCAGATGCTGGCAGAGACGAATTGGCCCCTCCAGATCTCACCCCGCCCACTTCGCTACCAGAACATAAAGCTAGGCTTTTTATCGTAGATTTCGTTTCAGTCTCATTGGGTGTTGGTTGCACTCGTTGTTTTCACTAATTCGAAAAATTGGTCCGGCTGATTTCCTGTAATCGTAATTTATTGCAATGTACCGCCGCTTTAGACGACATTTCCACTGATCGGCCCCAAACAAGCGCTCTTTTGTTCCTCAACTTTGCCCAGGGCCTCTGCTGGATTAACTTTAGTGAGAGGAGTAGAACTTCTAGAGTTCATAGCGCAGGCGCAGCAGAAAGCTTGCGGTTGCATATTTACTGGTCAACCACAATTCGAAATTAAAGAGCTGTTTGAATTTAAACAAAGCAACTCCGAAGTTTTTCTTTTCTTCAAAAGCTTTCACATCACTTTTATCACCAAACACAGAACCCGCTGTTTCGATCAAACTGAAACAGACTGGCCAAAATATACCCCACATACCAGCGAATAATTCAGCGTCAAACTTTTGCGCAAGAAAAGTTCCTCTATAAACCTATAAACCCTTCTCCTATAAGAGGTGGGGCTTAATAGTAGACTGGTATGAGCGGCAGAGAGATGGTCTCGCGGGGAAAAGCGGGGTATTGGGGATATGGGGGTGGTGGTATGGCTATGGGGGGCTAAGGTTGGTGGGGGCGAGAATGAGTAGAGGGCGAAGTGCCGGTGGTAGCCGCGCTTGGAATGGTCCTAAGAGCGCAGTGTCGGAGGTAGGTATGGGAGTGGATGACGATGAGTGGGCGCGCGCGAGTCTCCCACCAAGCCCACTCCCATCATCACCTTCGCCACCTACCTCCACCCTCCTACCACCACCTCCTCCTCCTCCACCACCTCAGCCCCCTCTTTCCCAACACACCAACACTAGCCATCTCCTCCTCCCAGGCACAGTGCACTCTTTATGCACCGTAGTGCAGAGGCTTGAAGCTGAGCAGGTGTTTCCGGTCAGATTGACCGCCTCTCCCCAGCCTCGTGTTTATTCACAGTGAGCTGGCGTGAAGTGAAGGAAGGTTGTTGATGGTAAGAAGTGGAGTGATTGTAGGTTGTACAGCAGAGGCGGGTAGGATTGTTGTATCACTTGGGGCGCAAGAGGAGCAAGCAGGAGAGATGAGCCGAGGAGAGAGGCGCAGTGGTGATGGCGGCGGCGGCAACAGCAATGCACTGGCAGAGGACACGGCCAAGGCCAAGCTTCAGCCTACTCAGGAACAGCTCCGACTCGCACAGATCACATCCGAGGCACCGCACAGCCTCCAGCACAGCGACACTGAACGCATGGGCCAGGTCAGGAAGGTAGCCTATCACCTCTTCTCCCCCCTCAGAAGAAGGGAGAGAGGAGTAAAAGGGAGAGCAGGTGATGGACGTGACGAAGAGCTCAGAGACGGCGGCGTTGGCGGCGCTGCACGACTGCGACGGGGACGTGGCCATGGCCATCTCAAAGCTCCTCGACGGATCTTTGGAGGAGGACGAGTGGATCGAGAAGACCAACCGAAAGGCACGTCGAGAGGCCGCCAAGACTGCCGTCGTGGAAAAAGTCTTCCTACCCTCCAACTACTCTTCCTCACTCACTCATGGCTGGCTTGGATTGTGAGGAGAACGACAGTTTCCGCGGCGGCTTCGGCGATGAGGACGGAGAAGTCGGCGGTCGGAAGGGCGGAGGTCGCGGCGGCGGCGGCGGTCGAGGTCGCGGCGGGCGCGGTGGTCGCGGGGGTCGAGGAGGTCGCGGCGGCGGCGGGGAGCGTCCGGGTCGCGGCGGCAGCAGTCGGGCGGGGCCTCCGGCGGGAGATGGCGGCTTCAGCGGAGGCTTCGGCGGGGGCTTCGGGGAGTCAGGGGGAGGAGGAGGAGGCGGAGGTCGAGGAGGTCGAGGCGGCGGTCGTCGAGGCGGTCGTGGCTCCAGTGCGGCGGCGGCGTCGGGGGAGTGTGAGCGGTCGAGCGGAGAGACGGAGCCGACTATCGGGACGTGGAACGGGTCGGGGAGCTGGGAGTCCCCGACGGCGGCGGAGAGCGCGGAGTCCCCGGGCGGCGCCGCCACCTGCTGGAGCAACTCCGCGGGCTCCAGGATCCGACAGGCCGCCCCCGGCGCCGGCGCGGCGGTGAATGGTGGCGGGGGCTGGGAGGAGGGGCGACGACGGCGGAAGGAGCCGGACTGGAGCGCCTCCAGCCCCGACAACACCACCGACTCCTCCGACTGGACCAAGGTAGCCCTACCACGCCTCCCAAACATAGGCCAGCCATAGAGTGAGAGTGCTTGCAGGCGGGTGGAACTCTGGTGTTCACGAACAAGAACGCGAGTCCGGTTCCGATCTCTGGGACGACGCCTGTGGGCGCCTCCCCGCCCTCCTTCCCAAACACCAACCCGACACCCACATCTGATCCGTACTACGCCCCAGTCAATTTGATTTCGTATGCGCAATCAGTTTCTGTAACAGGAGGGAGCTGATTCGGTCGCCGCCTGGTGCCGGAGGCTTCAACCAGCAGGCGTCTAACGCCCTGAAGGACAAGCTCGGCATCGGGAAGGAAGTCTCCCCATCCGCAGCCCCCCTCCCTCCACAGCCACAGCAGCAGCAGCAGGCCAGCATCCAGCCCAAGCCCACCAAGGTTCCTCCTCCCTCTCCCCTCCATCTACCAGAGAGCTCAAAAAAGAGGCGGTGAAGATGCAGGTGGAGATGCCGTACGACCTGGGCGCCTCGGCCGGCTCCGGCATGGACATCCAGTTCGGCTTCGGGGCCGGGGACGCGGACTCAGCCGCTGCCGCTCTCGAATTCGCCCACCGAACCACCCCCAGCGGATCCGCCTACTCCCGGAACCCGGCGGGCAACAACGGCGCCCCCGGGAAGCTGGAGAATGGGGACTCCGGCCTCGGACTCACCGCCGCCCTACATCGATCCACCGCCGCCGCCAACGGACCCACCACTGCTCCCTCACTCGACAAAGAACCGTCCCCTCCCAGCGCCCCCTCAGCTCCCAGCGCCTACTACGGGGAGGTCAAGTCATCCGCACCCCCCGCGGCGGCCGCCACCAGCTACGTCTCCTCCACCGGCCTCGGCGCCGCCAGCGACTTCCTCGGACAGCCCTCCTCCGGCTACGCACCCATCAGCAACGCCTTCCCCCCTCCCGCCCCACCGGCCCCCAAGGCAGCCAACGTCAGCAAGCCCCCCATGAGCCAGCCCGGCCTCTACTCCGCCCAGCACAACCTCTACTCCGCCGGCCAGCCCGCCATGGGCATGCCCTACATGACCAACCACCTATTCAGCCCCGTCGCCGCCTCCGGCGCCCCCCGCGGCCCCATGGACGACGTACAGCAGCTCTTCCAGCAGCAGAACTTCTTCCCCTTCGACCCCAACGCCGGCCAGCACTACCTACAACAGTTCTCCGCCTATGCAGGCCAGCCTTCGCTGGGCGACAAGAGCGCGCCCCCGCCCAACCCTGTCGTCTCCTCTGTCGCCACCGGACCTCCACCTGGACTCGGCACTGCCAGCCCAACCAATGCTCACGCTGCTCAGCAGCTCATCGCCCAACAGCATGGTTACTCCTCTTTTACACTCCACCTTAGAGCAGAGTGAATGGAATGAAAGAAATGGGAGTGAGTGTGAGTGAAGGAAGGGCAGTGCAGGCTCCAGTACTGCAACGACGGAAAGTGTGAGCAGCGGCTACGGCGGACCAATATCCGGACTGACCAGCGTACAGGCTCGCCTACAAGCACACGGCTCAAACTCCAGCCATCACAACTCACACATCCCAGTACCCGTCAGCCAGCACGCCCAGTCACACTATCACCACCCCCACGGTCTCATTCACCTCATCCCATCATCTATCCGAGCACAAGCGATTGAATGAGCGTGCGAATGTGGACTGGCTGACTCTAATAGTACGCTGCAAAGAAGGTGATATAAAAAAGAAAGGGATTAAAGGTGGCAACGCGTACGGGAATCCGCAGGGGACCGGCGCGGCCTTCCCCACCAGTCATCTGATGCAGGGCCAGGCACACCACGGCTTTCCACCCGGACTCGCACAAATCTTCAACCCATCCCTCAACTCACAGACCAACCCCGCCTTCCCCAAGCCCAACCAGCCCTACTTCGCCGGTTGGCCTGCTCCTATCGCCTTCCTCTCCCTTCGAAAACAGGGGCTTCTTGAAGGTACGATGGATGGCGGCAGTCAGCTGAGCGGGAGCGGGATGGGCTCCGGAGGCCAGGACTACCTGAAGAACTCCGGCGGCTCCTACGGTGCCCTGAAGGGGCTGGAGAGCGCCAAACAGTCCTCCTACAGCCTCCCCAAGTCCAACACCTACGACAAGACCGGCGGCGGCTACGGCGGAGCTACGCCTCCACCCTCCGGACCCCCGCCCGGCCCTGGACACCCACACCAGCCGCATCCTCCTCCACCGCCCCACATGGCCGCACCTTTCCAGCACCTGGCCTTCAACCAGGGCGGCTTCCTCACACAGGCTCCAAACATCGGCTACAACCAGCTCCTCAGCCCCACGCATCTACTCCCACACCCCAACAACCCCTCCGCACCCATCGCCTCCCACGGTCCTCTTCCTTCCCCTCTCTGTCTCCAAATGAAGAGGAGCATGGATTGTGTTTGAGGCGGCGGAGGTGGGAAGGGTAACGGGAAAGGCGGCTACGGAGGTGGCGCCGGCTACTGGGGCCAATAGAGCCCCCACCTCACCTTTCACTCTCTAACAACAGGAACCATCAATCACCACTGCGCCTCCAGAGCAAGCTCCTCCTCCCACCCTCCCTCCTTTCTGCTCCCCCAGCCCCTCTCCTTTTCACTACTCTCCTTCTAGGAAGGGCTGGCGCAGATTGCGACAGTCGGCGGTGTCATAAGCATAGTCCTATTCCTTTCTCTCTTTTTCTCCTCTCTTTCCTCTGCTCCCCCTCTCCTTCCCATGTGCCAGGCCGAGAACAAAGGGAAGGAAAGCTCAGCCCTGCGCAGGGGGCCAGGAGTCCGTATCTTCTTTGCGATTGTAGACTTGGACTTGCGGATACGGCGATTCAAAGCTCCTGTATTTCCTCTTTGCTCGCTTCTGATGGAGTGAAGAAGGCCGTGAGTCCTTGGGTTTCTTGATCAGATCGGCGTGTGTCAGATTGTTCCATTCTCTTTCCTACGCCACCTTGTATACCGCACATTTGGCGCCCTTCCTGTCCTCTTCTCTCCTTCACCTCCCCCAACACAGCCAACACAACAGCCTCCTCACACCATCCATAGTGATAACCACCAAATTAGTCCACTCCGCCACTCCCTTTACCAAAACTTCCCTCGCTATTCATTCGCTGGTGAAAAACAATTGACGAACTAGCCCTACGCCATCCAAACACTTTCACAGATAAGCTGCGTACATACCAGCGCCATGTGCAAGAATTTGCGCATAAACCGGTTTAGTCAAGAGAAGTGGAGGGTTTATAGCGACAAATATGGCACGACTGGCAGGCAAAGTAGCCATAGTCACTGGCTCTACGAATGGGTTGCTATTTTGGGTTGGTGGTTTGGTGTGGGTGGGCTGACAGTGGAGTGCTAGGATCGGATTGGCCATCGCCCGTCGCCTGGGCCAGGACGGAGCTTCGGTGGTGGTGAGCAGCCGGAAGGCGGAGAATGTGGAGGCTGCGGTGGGCGGCCTGAAGAAGGAGGGCTTGCCCAGCGTCGTCGGTGCCGTCTGCAACGTCACCAACGCCCAGGAGCGAGACGCACTGCTTCAGACTGTTTCCAGCTTTTAGCAGCAGAGGTTTTGTGAAATAGAGGCAGTGATTGTGAGGCGCTGTCAGCCTTCGGGCGCATCGATATCCTGGTCTCCAATGCGGGGATCAACCCGCACTATGGCTCCCTGCTGGACGTGCCCGAGTCGGTCTGGGACAAACTGTTCGAGGCCAACGTGAAGGCCGGCTTCCTCCTCTCCAAAGCTGTCGTCCCTCACATGGAGAAAGTCGGGTACCCACTTTATCCTCCCTTCTACGCTCCTAGTCTAATTTCATGACATGATTTGAAGAGGCGGTAACATCGTGTACGTGTCCTCCATTGCTGCCTACGCGCCGATGCCTGTGGGGTAAGTCTTCTGAAGGAGTGGAATGAGTGGGTGCTGGGTGTAGGGCATAATGGCGTACGGGGTGACGAAGACGGCACTGTTGGGGCTGACGCGAGCGATGGCGGAGACGGTGGCCCCGCTCAACATCCGCGTCAACTGCCTCGCTCCCGGCATCATCAAGACGGACTTCAGCAAAGCAGTTGGTGGAGCCATTCTGGTGGGCAGAGCGGGATGGGGGAGGAAGGTTGCAGCTGTGGGAGGCTCCGTCCGAGAAGGCCTTGAAAGCGTCCCTGGCCATGATACCGCAGAAGAGGCTGGGCACAGCGGAGGAGTGCGCGGGCGCAGTCTCCTATCTCCTCTCTGATGATGCAGCCTACGTCACCGGAGAAACATTGCTTGTCGGCGGGGGAATCAGAGCTCGCCTCTAATTGCTTTTTTCTTTCATTGCCATGCTTTTGCCGATCATAGGAATCATGGCGTAAAATGACGCACAAAAAATACAAAAATATGGCTTATTGCACGCCAAAATAAAAAGAAATGTCACAAAAACCACTAAAATTCCTTAGAATACTCCTAATTTTTAGAAAACTTCTACTAAATTCAGTTCATGTTATTTGTTTTGAAAAAGGAAAGGGCATGGTTTATTCTCTATGAATGGTATGTCTTCGCATGCCGCATCCGGGGCCTTTACGCCCATCTCTCTGACTGCCTTGCCCTCCGCGGCAGGCGGCCTTCAGTCGCGCAAAAATGCAGAGCAAATGCTATAATTTATCATATGCTTTGGTGTAATGCTTTTTGCGACAGTTCATTTCATAGAAGAAAGTTAATGGCAAAAGTTTTTGTTGCATTGTTTTTATGCTTTTTTAGAATTCCCATTCATTTATTTATTGAGCTTGTGCATTTATTTCGCAAAATTTTCCTTTCCCTAGTACTCTTCGTCTCAATCTGTAGACGAGCAGTCAGAACAGTCTGAATAACTACTGAGGCAAGTGACTTTGAAATCACCCTCTTCTTCGTTCACGTCCTATTCTGCAACTGATCATCATGGCATAGCATAATACTGCTACAACAATAAGCTACCTACCAAAAATAGCAGCGGTGTGGAGGGGAGAGCGAAGGCTGCTTTCTGAAAGATAAATGGGTGAATATGGAATGAACTATGCAAGAAAAAAATACCGTCGAAGGAGTCTTTTGCCCAGAACTGGTCACGGCGCAACTTCAATTCGGGGCGGCGCTTCTGCAAGCATACTGCTCCTGTTCTATGCAAAAACCTACCAGGACTAGCATCACAGATTTTAAAAGTGCCCAAAAATCCTCCAATAAATCACACTAACATTTTAACAATCTTTTGGCTAAGAACTAAGATTAGGCTCAAAATTAACTGTACGCAGATTTGGGGCTGTGTGTTTCCAGCGGGAAGTATGATAAAGGCATCCAAGCGCTCCAACAAGCGCTCCAACACCATTCCCGGAAGCTTCGTACTTCCTCAACCTATATTCGTTCCCAAATCAAGTTACTTCCAAAAGCGAAAAACAACACCGTAAATACCGGCCAGGCCCAAGACAAGAACGCGAAGATTTGTCATGACTGTCAAAGTCGGCATCTTCATTGGTATCCACGTGGTATAAAAAGGCCGACCCTGCCAACCCAAAGCCAGATCCACTAGGCAGCCTCTTCATAACGAATCGTTCTAACAATGACTAATGCGAAGAAGCCTGTGATTCCGAGGTAGGTCAGCTCCTTCTGATCCTGTTACTGGCCAGTAGTAGTTTGCTGAGGGCGATAGGAAAAGAGGGGTGGAAACGGCAATGAGGCTGCTGATGGCGTCGCGCATCTCTAACATGCTCTGGTAAAAGCTCCAGTTGGCCAGGTGAAGGGAGCTGAGACGCAGGTTGAGAGCCCGCAGCTCCTCTCGAAGTCCCTCCACCGCGGCCGCACATGTGCTCGCCCACCTCAACCGGCCTTCTTGTTGGCCCATTTCCCTTCGCTCAAACTTAAATTTGACCCACACTGCTTCAATAGCAGCTTTAGAATGAACTATTTTTCAAAAGCAATAACGGCTTATTCTGTCCGATGATTTCGAGGGACTCTATGGGTGCGCCGCGAGCAGCCAGGAATCGAAGGCCGCCCAACAGCCGTTGCCAGTGCTCCACCTCGTATCTCTCCGGCTCCTGCATTTGGAACTAATAGGGAATCATCTACATGACTCTTGCTTAAGGAAGGATACAAAGCCTGCTGGAGGAGTAGAGCTGTAGAGCTGATCTTCCAGATTGCAGCTGATATCTTTCCGATTCATGGTGACGCTGCAGAAAGGCCATGGCGGCTAACAAAAGCGATCGGGTGAAAAACAAAGCTAACCGGGTAATTTTGGCCCAGAAGGGCATGGCGTCGATGACTCCCTGGAAAGGCTTGAGAACGCGAGCTTTGATCAGCTGCTTCACGCTCAGAAAACTGAGCACCTTCTCCACCAGCTCATTCGGAAGATCCTCCAGCCCTTTTCCGTAAGCCTCCATTTATTACCTTCTTGTGCTTATCGTCACTTCTGCTCTCTCACAGCTTTAGACCAAATTTTGCGCGACGTGGTTTCAGGGACGAACAATTTTAAACAATCATGAAGGAATGCAAATAAACTGTGCAGACTGATAGACACAAGCATTTTCAAATATTGGCTGATGGGGCGAGCCCCCCCCCCCCCCCAAAGGTTACACCCCCCCCCCCAATGGGGTTTCGCCCACCCCCCAAGAGATACACCCTCCCCCCAAGGGTTACACCCACCCCCCAAGAGATACACCCCCCCCAAAGGGTATAATATCTGGTACCATCGGCAGGCCAAATGTGGGTCTCTTTTCTCCAAAATTTGGAATTGCCTCGAGTAAAAAGTCAAGGAAATATAATTTCTACTAGTGGAATCTGCTGCTTGGACAGTTGCATTTTGTTTTTGGCGCGCAGTTCAGTGTCTCTTTCCATGCGCGCCCAAAACAAAATGCAGATGACGCAGCAGATTCCACTAGTAGAAATTATATTTCCTTGACTTTTTACTCGAGGCAATTCCAAATTTTGGAGAAAAGAGACCCACATTTGGCCTGCCGATGGTACCAGATATTTCTTCCACTTTTAATATTGTATAAAATGTAAAAATACAATTTTTATATTGTTGGTTATATATTTAGTTAAGATTTTATTAGATAAGTAAAAAAATGAATAAAAAATAAACTTATTAAAAAAATAAAACAAAAAGAAAAAATTCTAAAATGAAAAATATAATGCAATTTCCTTGGCAAATTAACATATTTTTGCGAAATTTTCTTGACTTAAACTCAGGGCAATCGATTTTTGGGAGAAAGGAGTATGATTTTTGGTCTGCCGATGGTACCACATATTTCTTCCATTTTTAAGATAAAAAATAGACAAAAAAGTTGGCTCAAAGAAGGTTTGAACCTGGTCATTTCTGAACCGAGTCCAATAGACAAACCACTTGACCACACAGCCGCATTACTTCCTCTGTAGACTTAGACAATATTAATTGCACAGAACTACCAATGCACCTTGTCGATTGATGCCTTTAGTACAGGCCGATTGTATACCTACTATCGTCCATTGAATAGATGCGGAGAAGGAGGAGGAGGAGGAGGAGGAGGAGGAGGAGGAGGAGGAGGAGGAGTTCGGACAAATGGTTTTGAGTGATTTCCTAATGAGTGCTGCAAGTTTTGGGCGATTTCTCGCGAGTTTTGGACAATTCGATGATGCTCTTTCCAATGCAAAAAGAATCAGAACGATTGGATTCTTCTGTGAGGAACAGGAGTCTTATCAATTTTAAGATCTAGCAATAACCCCGAAAACGTACACCTGGGTCGAAAAGAGGGGCTGGGCGCTGACGGTCGCTATGCTCTCTCGCGCCAGCCCAATATTGAAAAAATTTTTATTAGCTTAAAATGCTTCTCTTTACATATCTCGAAATTTAAACTCAAGGAATTTTTTTCTAAACAACTAAATACCTACTTTTTTTTAAACATAGTTAGTCTATACCATGTTCGTCATGCTACTAGTTAGTCTAAACCGCTATATAGGGCGTAGCCAACACAAAAACTAAAAGGCTCGTCCTTTGACTGTGGCAGTACCTACTAGTTAGTCTATACCGAGTTCATTGATGTTTTAAAGTGCTCAACTCGGTAAGGACTAACAAGTAGGTACTGCCACAGTCAAAGGACGAGCCTTTTAGTTTTTGTGTTGGCTACGCCCTATATAGCGGTTTAGACTAACTAGTAGCATGACGAACATTGTATAGACTAACTACAGGGATCCCCGCTAAAAAACCACCATTTTTAGAAAAAACGAAAATGATAATATTTCAATAAAAATTGATTGTGTCAGGACCAGTACACTTTTAGAATAACCTAAGAATACCTTCACTGTACTATTTGAGAGCCCTTTAGTTTACACACGTCATCTATTTGGGGTCAAATCTTTATTATGACTAGTTACTATTAAAAAGGCAAAAACGGCCAAAACAGCCCCAAACCTGGTTTTATTTCGATTTGGAATCACTAAAAGTAAATAATCCCTTTATTAATTCATTGCAGAATGTGTATTTTTGAGCCTTAATTAATATTGAGATTTAGATCTATTGCACTATGGTCAAATATTCCAATTTATCGCAATTGTTTGATATTTCCTGGCATTTGAAGCTTAAAAACTAGTCATTTAGGCTTTTTAAGGTGTAACTTTAGCAGTGGCGGATATAGGATTTTGGTTCGGGGGGGGGGGAAATTTGGGTCACAATTTTTTCAATATATCCTATCTAGATGCGCGCGAAGCGCGCAAAAATTTTCAATCTAAATTGCCTAGAAAAGCAAAAAAACTTGAAAAATAGTAACTTTGGTAAAAAAATTTGCAAATTTTTCGCGCAGCGGAGAAAAATTTTGAAATTAGGCTCCAATAACTCAAAAATGGACATATAAATTGGTTAATTGGTACTAAATTAGACTCTGCGCGCAAAGCGCGCGAAAAATTTTTGACAAGATGTATCTAAAAGGGTGAAATTTTTCCCCTTCCTGAAAGTTTCGGGGGGGGAATTCCCCCCCCCGAAATCCGTTCGGGGGGGGAAACGTCCCCCTTTTCCCCCCCCTATATCCGCCACTGAACTTTAGTTTTCGACCCAAAACTTTAAGAGAAGTTGGGCTAAATATGTGCAAATTTCTTAGAAGAGCTTTATCTATAAGTTTGTTGTTGGGGCAACATGGGTTTTTGGTGAAAAAGTTGATGGAATTGGTCCTGCAAAAAATGGTGGTTTTTTAGCGGGGGGCCCTGTATGTTTCAAAAAGTAGGTATTTAGTTGTTTAGAAAAAAATTCCTTGAGTTTAAATTTCGAGATATGTAAAGAGAAGCATTTTAAGCTAATAAAAATTTTTTCAATATATACCCTTTGGGGGGGGGGTGTATCTCTTGGGGGGGGGTGTTTCTCTTGGGGGGGGGGGTGTATGTTTGGGGGGGGGTGTAACCTTTGGGGGGGGGGGGGTGGCTCGCCCCATCAGCCCAAATATTTTCAATATGGAAATCAGCGAGCATCTTTTTTCATTGTCCTTGATCTAATATTTTTCATTTGTTGATATGCTTTAAGGCTCTTTTGTTTTGAACGCAATACCCCCCAAATTTTGCTAGATATTGCGAACTGTCATCCTAATTCCTAATTTAGTTGCGTTGACTTGGCCTTGGGCAAAACTGTACAGGGCAGGGTCTAGAACCGCTTCTTCATCCCTGTTGCCTGTGAAGTGATTTTAATAATTAATTTGATGACCGGAATTGCTATAAAAAAAGTT
Source organism: Ptycholaimellus sp. GST1_10 (assembly GCA_030248095.1). Lineage (NCBI taxonomy): Eukaryota > Metazoa > Nematoda > Chromadorea > Chromadorida > Chromadoridae > Ptycholaimellus > Ptycholaimellus sp. GST1_10. Next base: position 46,556 of record JASANA010004630.1, read on the forward strand.
GGAACGCTTCTCAAATTTGCGTGACATCCTGTCGGCGCAAGGATGACACGCAAATTCGTGAAGCGTTCCAAATTTTTTGCCTTTTTTGCTTTGAATTAGTGAAAAAATGTTCAATTAAAGAGCGGCGTTTATGAAAAACATGTTTCTTACATTCTAAATTTCAGTTTTTGTTAGTTATTCAGGTTTAAAGTTTAGTTAAGCACCTAGAAATTTTAAAAAATAAATAACAAAGCAAAATATGGTTGAGAATAGTTAAGCAATTGGCATTTTATCTCATTCTGTCAAAGAAAAAACTCATTTTATCAAAGAAACTAACGCTTGAGCAATTCGTTATACAATTAAAAAGTCGAGTCGTGTTGAATTGTGCAGCATAGTAAATAAACAGAACAGTCTTACATTTTCTGAGGCCCTTAGTTTCCCAGCTTCGCTCCCACATTTTCAGCTTATTAATCTATCGTATTTATCGTTTATCGCTTAATCTCACCCGTGATCAACATGTCCCGACTTCAATCTGAGAATTTTGAAATCACCGGTTGGTTAAAAAATGCATTTTGTATGTTCGAAATTTGTCCAAGTAGTTGTTTTGTAGGACATAGCTAGTACAAAAGTAGAAGAATAGTTGCTCTGTACAAAGGCGAATAATGCAGAGAGGTAAAAAAAGAATCAGAGTTCAATTGCCTTTGGTCTGGACCGGGGCCGGAGGTCTTGATCCAGCTCCATATCACCTTTAATTTGGCATCATCTTTAGGTTGCTGGGGTGAAGAAGTATGAGAGTACAAGCGGTCAATTTGTCATGAAGAAAGGCATATGCTCGATAAGTGACGACCAGGAACCAGATCTCGATGCCCACTCCACAAAACAGACCCACCAGCAGGCCATAGCTGCAATGACCCAGTCTCTTTCCTCATGCTTAGGGAAGGAGGTGGGTGGAGGAACCTGAGGCTTCTCCAAGCAGCCATCTCTGCATCCCTGAGCAGTTTCTTGGCCTTGGAGGGGGGCGTTGTCGGGTGGAGGGCGGAGGTGGCGTTCTGAAGCCTCACAGAGGCCTCCTCCTCACTGAAGCCAGGCCCACCCTTGAGCAGGAGTACACAGATGGATATCAAGCCTATGCCCAGAGCCAGGACCACTAGCGCCTGTCAAAACACCAAACACCCCTCTCATGCCAACCGCAAGCCAGCAGGAGCAGAACCTGTAGGGCAATGTGGGGAAGGATGAGGGAGGGCGACTGACGTGCCAGACCACAGGCGAGCAGAGTCAGCATGAAGGCTAGCAGCAGTGCACCGGCCAGCAGACCCAGTCCCAGGCCAATATCCCCCTCCGTAGCCTCCTTCAGCCCCACTACCCCCAGCACCACCACCGCCACCCCCTCGAAACCTGCTATCAGGTTCGCACCCGTCTGGAAGCAGCCGAGCATCTGAGATGGGGCTGAGCTGGGTTGGGGGGAATAATGGAGACCCTGACATGGAGCCCGTCGCAGCAGCATCGGTAGGCGGGGTCATCGGGGTCCCACTGCGGCGCCCGAGGGCGCGGCATCGCCTTACACTACACCCACAACTACGCCCACATTCTGCCACTGCAGAGAGAGAGAGAAAGAGAGTTCCTCTGGAGTAGGCGACTGAACTGGGAGAAGTGAGTGTTGGGCTGGGAAGGAGGGGGGGGCCTGGAGGGGAGGAGGGAGCGATAGCGGCCCCCTGTTTTACTCCAGCCCGCCGCTTGCACCAGCCCCCGTCTACACGGCCTACCACCAGCTTTGCCTCCTTACGCCTTCCCTCGTCGCCCAACAACACCACCCCTTACATACCTCACTCACCCTCTTACACCCCCCTTCTGCTTCCACACACCATCCCACCTACCCAACATCACCAAATAAGCTACTCCACCCCAGCTATAGCAGTCATCCGCGGCCCCCCTCTTCCAGAGACAGGAAGGCGGGGGAGGATGGAGAGTTGAAAGGATCAGTGCCAAGTGGGGGTTTGAAGTAGGGTATGTGGGCGTTGATGGAGTAGAGTAGGAGAAGCGGGAGGCCACCACTCTACTACACTTGCTTGCAGGCCGCTGAGGCCCTCACGCGAAAAAAGCCCGCTAAGGCCAGCACACTCCCCCTTCCCGACCTGTCGTTCGAAAGTGTGCACAGAAGGCAGGCGCTTCCATTCCAGGGGAGGAGGCCTCTCAGCCCAAGCTAGCCTGGACAAGAGATGGAAGCGGCGGTAGCTGGTGTGGTGAACGCTGCCAGAGCTCTCGACATCGATCCCCAGAATCCCCTCCTGGTCAAAAAGCTGGAAACCGCCTTGGAAGTACATTCGTGAACCTACCAACTTTGAGATTGGGAGAGGCATGGGTTTGACAGATCTTGTCGAACGAGTGGAAAGGATCTGGAAGCTTGAACGGTGTATCGCTGGGAGACGCGAGTTTCCGAGAGTTGCTGCAGCGTTTGGACTTCCTCCTGGCTCGCTCCACAACTCCGCACCACATTGCGTTCGGCCTAGTGTATCTAGAATGTGTTGACATAAACTGTGAATTTCAGAGAAAGAATAGCGGACTGGTTGGGGACTGCAGGATTTTCAGCTGCCAGTGTGCGGCGGTGTCTGGGCGAAGAGCTGAGCACGAGCAGTTCGGCCTACGAATTCCTCCGTCGCTCTCTCAGGGCTCAGGCTGGCCCTGGACCTCTTCTGCATTCACTTCGCCTGCTTCAGGTTCACACTTATCTTCCTTCTACCTTATTCTTCTATCCCTTGGCAGGAGCAGCGGTTAAACTTGTCAGGTGCTCACTTACGACGAAAGGACAGTTATATCCGATGCCTGGGCCAAGGAATTCCTTACCTTTCTAATCAAGGAGATGTAGAATTTCACGTCTTTTGCCCCTTGAGCAGCAACAAGTGGTCCTTTGACAGTAAGCGAGACTCTGCTGGGAAGGAGGCGGACTGGCTGCCCTACTGCCTTGCCATCCTGGCCAACGTCGTCGCCCACTCCGAGGAGCATCGAGCCTGGGTCAAGGGCCATGTAAGCCAAAGGATGGCTGGGAACAATAGAAAAGCAAAGGGACTTGAGGATGGAATGGGAGCGCTGGGGCAGCGATTGCTGGCGCTGTTGGGGAGCGGAAGCCGAGCAGTGGTCATCTATTCCCTCAGTCTCATCGCCCTGCTGCAAGAAAGACTTCTAGAGACCGTTCACCTTGCTCCAAAGACTGGAGTTGAAGCTGAAAGAGGCTCTCTTGGTTGAGGTGTTCTCGAAGCGAAACCTGAGCCAGACGGTGCCGTGCATCATCAACGTCCTCATCAAGGGCGACGGCTTCTATGCTCGGACAGCCGCCGTGGAGCTGCTCCTGCGGTTCCCATTAGCCCTATTTACCAAAAAGAGGATGAAGGGAGAGCTTTCAGGGTTGCGGTGTCCGGTAAGTCGGCGACGGATGTGGGACGAGCGTTGACGACATTTCCCGGCCTGCACAGAGCTCTGGGCCCCGTTGCCCTGGGGCTCGTCCAGCTACCTCCACACTCCCTTGACCTTGCCAAGGTTTCTTAGCTTGCCTTTCTTTCTATTATTTATTGTCAAGTATTTTGCGTTAAATTTCCTGTTTAACCCTGTTTTGGAGTCTCACCCCAAAATAATGGCCTTATCGTTGGATATGGATTTGAAGATATTGGAGCTGTTTGTGCGCTTTGGGGAAACAAAGGAGCTGAGAAAACCTGCTCTGCAAGCGGTACTGGAGGCGGAGCCAGTTCAATCTCACGTTATTGCAGTCGATTGTTTGGTCAGCTCTAATTTTGGCAGGACTTTCAGCATTTGAAAACACCATTATTGACGTTGATGGAGCTGGCTTTGTCCGACCTAGAGGAAGTCAACGACGTCTATACACCACTTCGAGCACAAAAGCTTCTTCGTCTTGCTTTAGAGGTAACTTATTTACGCCGTGTTGCTTGCTTAGTAACTCCTCAGCCAAATGCCTCGATTGTGTTTCTTTGGCTTTGAAAGCCTCTGACTCGTCATCTTAGCTCATCACTGGAGTTAATTTATCTACAGAACGTAGATGGTTCGTAACCTCCTAGCTTATACAAATATAATAAGACTGAAACATCGGTCACTTGAGTAGAGCATCTGCGCAATCAGCCTAGCTACAACTACTTGCGATGAGAAGTATAACATTGCTCGGCTGAAAAAGGAAGCATTGTTGAGGAAATGATCGAGGAAGGTCGGCGCGTGCAGGATCTGCTGGCTCCAGAGCCACTGGTTGACCTGGTGCAGCGTACCCTGAAGACACCACTGGACACAGCCTCCAGCCTTCTGCCCCATCAGTCCATGCGCCTTCTCGAAGGTCTACGCATCGCCAAAGGTGCCTAGGCCCTAGCTGCAGGCAAGTGTAGTGAGGAGAGCTTTTCTGGCAGCCATGGCGGGGGATGAGGAGCTGCGTTCGGATGTGCTGGTGGTGGTATCAGGCGCGCTTTGTGCTCATGTCAGCCAGTTCCAGCTCCTTTCCAACCCCATCGCCGCTCAGACCAGCCAACAATCCCTCTCCTCCCACCCCAGTCACTGGTCTCAGGTTCTCTGCCCTCCTTCTTCTCCCTTCACTCATGCACCAAGCCTGCGCCTACATTTCAGGTGGGTATATGGATCATCGTAGAGCTGCTTCAGCTGCTGGCCGCGCTCAAGGTTCTCTCCTTTTTCTCCCATTTGGCATTCGACTAAACATTTGGCAGTGAAGGGATAAATAATGAGAATAGATGATGTTTGAGGATCACAGTGGATCGCATAAGCAGCAGTACTGGCGCCTGCTGAAGGAGGAGCGACTGCTGCCGCTGCTAGCTCACGGGCTGCACAGTGCAGACGCGGAGCTCGTCTCCGGCTCCCTCACCCTCGTCCTCCACTGCTCCCAGAATCACAACTTCAACCACCGATGGTCTGCCTCCCCTTCCTCGCCTCCACTCCCTGCCCCTCCAACTTCGCTTTGAGGCTGAGTGAGCTGATGGCGGGATGCGTTGGGGTGGAAGAAAGCGATGGCCGCTCCCCGACTCCAGGCAAGAGCGAAGCGGCCTCCACGCCCCTGAATGGCTCGGCGAGCTCCAGCACGACGAGCCAGGCAGAGCTGGACAGTCTGCTGCGGCGCCTGAAAGACTCCCTCAATGTGGTCCTCAAGCATCAGCTGCTGGCTGAGGCTGGAGGTGAGTGAGGTTGGGGAGGATGTTTGCAGAAAGGGGAGGTGAAGCCGTCCGAGCTGGCCGGCGTCTACGAGGCCAAGATAGCAGCCCAGGCGACGGAGCGAACGGAGCTGGAGGAGCATCTGGCTCGCACTGAAACCCTCCTCGCCAGCAAAATCGCTGCCCAAAGACGTCTGGAGGACGAGGTTGGCTGGCAGAAAGCCCTCGCATCAGCTCATGTAGGTGGATTGAAGTTGTCCCAGTTGCGAGGACTGCTTCGAAAGAGCGAGGCGCAGTGCCATGACCTGACAGGTGATTGAGGGAGTCCATATGAGCGTGATAATGGAGTGTAGGAAAGTGCAGGAAGGGCGAAAGAGGCAGAGGCGCTGGGTCGCTCGTTGAAGTCGGAGCTGGAGGATGAGAAGGGACTGTCGGAGCGTTACCGGGCCCAGGTGAAGGATATGATGGGCAAGCTGGAGACGTTGCCACCCCATTCCCCCATCCTCTTTGCTCCTGCCAAAAACTGGCCTGGCTTTAGGGCCGGTAAAGAACTGGAAGCGAAGGGTCGGGAGTTGGAGACTCGTAGTAGAGAGGTGGATGAAGCGCTTAGCAAGCTGCGCAAAGAGACCTCCACTAGGTTTCGCCAATCATACAGCTGAGTGAGGTGACATTGGTGTGAAATTGGCAGAAAGAGAGCAGAAGAATCGGTGGAGAGCCTGCGAGAGCGCCTGGACAAGGAGCAGCGGGAGAAGACTGAGAAGGTACAATACCACTCCGGCTCACATCTTTCCATCGTTCTTTGCTGTCTAGGTGAAGCAGCTGGAGAAGGAGAATAAGAATCTGGATGAGGAACTGGAAAAGCAGCGGAGTCTTGTAGCCATGATCCAACAGCTGGCCAGCTCCAAATGACCATCATTTCTTTTTTGCTCCTTCATAACTGTACAGAAAGGCTGTGCTTGACCTATTTGCAGTATTAGAGGCCTTTGAATGACTTCAGTTGGTTCATTCACTTGCAAAAACTTTGTGATTGCCGTGTTTATTCGGGTTTCTTGTTTCAATACCGTTTTTCTCCTTGCTGTTTTGCCGCACCAGTGTAGTCCGTCAACAAATGATGACTCATTTGAACTGTTCGTTTCAAAGTGGTGCACAAGATTTTGAAAAGCTAAATGTGTTTGTGGCATAAGTGAAAAAGCGGTGGCAAATGAAGGTTCATAAAGGCGGCGTAAATACCGTAGTAGAGGAGATATGTTGCTTGAACGGCCTCAAAAGGCGCGCGGTGCCTAGCGCCTCTTCCTCGCTTTCAATTTACCGCCGCCTTTGCAGAAATAGCTGCCTACTAATTCTTTTATATTTCCGTATTTTAATTCTATTAGCTGTCAATTGGTTGTGCATTTTAGTCTGTCATCAATTGTTCTCAATTAAAGAGGGCTTTAGTAAAAGTAACCCAGCCAAAGCTGCTCGCATGGATCAGCAAGCGAAGAAAAGTCGCCGATCTTCGGTCCATTACTTCAACAATGTCGATCTGTGGCAAAAGTCAATGGCAAAGAAAAATTGAAGATTCTGAAGCCGGCGAATGCGGAGCTGACACTGGGCTTCGAGGCGGGACCGGAGGGGGCCACCGGGCGAGCTCGTCGAGTCTCTTTCGCACAGCAGCGTCTCTGCTCCGAGTACGTGGACCATGAGATTCGCTCACCCGTTACCCAGAAAGGTTCACCCCTCCTCATCCCCATCACCCAAAGGTCTCCCAGCGACACAGCATGGGTTGCAGCGTTCGAGACAAGCACGGAGTCCACGCCGAGCAGGGCAGGCAGTGACATGGTCATGGCCACGCCACAGTCCGACGGTCGTCCAACGCCGCCTTCCTTCCCTCCCCCGGACCCCTCCTACGACACTCCTGGTATGGCCCCCTCCCTCTCTAGGCCTGCTTCGATTGTGGTATGGCGGATGACAGGTGCGGGGCCGCCGCGGGTGCTCATCGTGCCGCCCTCTGAAACCCGGCCGGGGCTGGCGCAGGGCGCTCGCGTGAACAACCTCGGCCTCGAGGACTCTCGCGACGAATCAGTCGTGAGTGCTCCAAGCTGCACTTTGCCTTTTGACGTTGAAGCTGGGCGATTGAGGTGGATGAGAGTGGAGAGAAGTCGATGGAGATGGGGAACACGACGATGGTGCAGTCGGAGTTGTCGGTGGCGGAGGAGGAGATGGAGGTCACCCTTGGCGGCGGTCACATCGTCGCCGATACTTCCATGGAACTCGCCAGCTTCATCAACGGCACTCTTCATCCTCTTCAAGCCCTCAACCCAGAGAGAGCAATTTGTTAGGAGCTTCGCCGAACAGGACGTCCAACTTTCTGCAGGAGTTGGCCATGCCTGCGCCCAACGCCAACTCCACACTCATCGGTTTAGCCTTCTTTGTAGTCCGCCGCATGGCTCAACGCAGCTCTAGTTCAGGATCAGTTGGAAATCAGACGGCCAACTTTATGCGGGAAATTCGTGGCTCCAAGACCGGCGTCGGCATGAAGGTAGGGGCAAGAGCGTGACCCAAATATGGGCTAAGATGGAAGGGATTGACAGACGGTGGTAAGCGAGATGGACATGGAGATCAGTCGGGTGACATCGGAGGGGCGGCTGGAACAGACGCAGCTGAAGACCATGGCCATGAGCATCTGCTCCGGCCAAACATTCGCGCCCAGCCCCAATCTATCCTTCGTTTGCCTGGGCCCTGTCCTATCTTTTATTAGCTAGAAACGCTTTCAGGTGGATCCTGAGGGTGGCAACGAACTCTCCGTGCGCAGTCAACCCAGCCCCAAACCCGCATCGCCTCAAGCCCCTGTTATTTTAATGTTTGACGGCCTTCATGCTTTTCATTTCGTGCTTTTGCAGACGGATGAGGTCTCCATGGACACGAGTTCGGTTATCTCTGTTTCAGAAGCAGCAGTCGACCAAGTTTTCCCCTCAACCCTGGAAAGAAACTATTAAAATCTGCTATTGTTAACAGCATACTGTTGTGGCTGAGGCGAGTGAGGCATCCTCGTCCTTGTCGCCGGCTCAGACCTCCTCTCAGGACATCTCTTTGGAGGCTCCGCCAATCACTGTAGACCTCCAATCAATGTTTTACAGATTGATCGACCTGTTTTCAAATTGAAGATCGGCAAGCCGGCGGAGGCCCCAAAGGAGTTGAACGCCAGCAAAAACGTCCTTCACCTGCCCAACCAGTCCATAGCGACGGTTTGCAGTAGCACACCTCTGGCACGCCCAAGAGAATAAGAGAATATTCACTGCAGGCGGAAAAGTCCATGGCAGCCTCAGAGCAAATGGAGCTGTCCAGCCAGGCTAACACTCAACCTGAGGTTACTTCCCCTTCCCAGTGGAATATTCAGAGGTAAGCTTAGTGGAGCTTAGGTCGGGAAGACGCTGCTAGGATCACAGCCCATGGAGCTGGCCAGTCAACCGCTGAGTGAGCGAGCCCCAGTTTGCTAGTCCTTCTCACAAGCCTACTAGTTCAACCCTGCCTCATTCCTTAGGCCGCCAAAACACTGATTGGGAGCCAAGAGATGGAGCTGAGCGGAGCGCCTGTCTCACAGCCGCAAACGCCCACGGCACTCCCATCCTCTTAGATTATCCAAATCGGCTTAGAATGATTGGGTATGCAGAAAGACGAGGAGAGCCTGAAAGCGGTGCCAGACGCAACGTTCAATATTTCACCGGGCGGTGGTGGGAAGAGCGATCTGTCCAGTCTAGTAGACGACGTCTTCCAGGACATCACACTTCCCACTGACTCCCCATACTTCAAGGTCTTGTCTGGCCTGGGGAAGGAAATAGGGGCCATTGGAGCTGTTGCAGGTTAAAAAACAGCGACGCAGTTTAGGGCAGATGTTGGCGGAGAAACTTACGGGTGGAGGGTCGAGAAAAGGATCGGACATGAGCATGGCTGAGCAGCTGAACTCCTCCCTACTTAATATTCGCTCACGCATGTCCTCCACTGCAATCGCTCCCGCCTCTGCGAGCACCACTGCTACAGGTTTTACACTAATATCATTTTTCATTTTCCTCTAAGATTTACGTGCAAAATGAATCAAAATAGCAAAAAACGAATAAAGCAAAAAACACTGCTAAGAAATTTCCTTTCAAACTGCCTTTTATTTATTTGCGCTCACTCTTGAATAACATTTCCAGCTGCGCGCAAAACAACGTTTTACAAATGGATTATGCTAGACGAGGTTGTAAATTTTTGGACTCAAACTAAGTTAGTTTTTTGTTTTTGCGCGACATCAAGGAAGGCGGTGTAATAAATTGATGAGTAAAAGAATGATGTTTGAGCTGTAGCAGGCCTTCTGGAGATGAGCAGCATCGAGCTGGCGGAGTCCAGCGCTTCCGCCTTCCCCACGCCCACCGGCACGCCTGCCAAGACACCGGAGCCCTCCCAGCCCCCACCAGCACCCACCACTCCCAGGACCCCGCGCAACCTGCCCACACCACGCCTACAACGCCGCTTCAACCTCCCCACTGCCTGGCCCAGCCCCGACTTCCCCATCCTCGCTGCACTGCAGCCCTATCAGGTTGCTTGGGATGAGTGAGGCGGTTAAAGGAGTGGAATAAAGGGCGTTTGACAGCTGGCGCACTTGCTGGAGATGGAGGAAGGGGAGGCGGTGGTGGACGCTTTGCGGGAGAGCCAGCGTCAATTCCTCCTCCAGACCATACGCATCATCTCCAACGGCACTATCGAGTCCCCCATTATTTTGCATTCCTTCTTTTTCACCGTTTGTTCATCAATTAGCCCTAGCTTTTCACGATGAAATGTAGTGCGACAAAAAGTAAATTTGTAGAAACGAAGAGGACGTGAACGAAGCACTGGCGAAACTGGGGCAGGAAGAAGCAGCTGCAGTGAGGGCATTCCGACTGGCTGATGTTGCTGGCGGCGTTGTGTGATTAGGCATTGAAATAGGCTGGGGTCTAAGGTGGACGGAAAGCTGGTGCCATCGCTGGAGGCGGGGCTGAAATACGCAGAGTCAGTCGTCCTCGGCTGGCAGGCGGAGGGCCTTCAAATGCTCAATGGACACATTCTCGTCCTCTCCTCCTCCTCCTCCAGCTGTAACCCAAGGAGGCCCTGCTTGTAGGCTGAGACGGAGGAGGCCGTGGTTGAGCTGCAGGAGCGTCTGGAGCGGGAGGCCAAGCTTCCAGACACCATTCTACATCTTCAACAACGTTTCATTGCATTTCGAAACTTCATCCAGAGATCCATGGAAGGAATGTTTTTGAGAGCTGGATGCACTGGATACGGCGGAAGAGCGAGCAAAGCTGGTGGACGGCTCGGCAAAAGCGGAGGCGGAGCAGTGGAAGGCGGCCAAGGCAGCGGCCAGGGAAACCAAATCCTCCTTCGCCGCCAAGCAATCACAAGTCATACAGCTCAAGCTGTTTGCCCCTCTTCCCCCACTAACATCTGTTGCCCTCTGATTTCTGCTGCCTACTGGAGGGCAATCCTGGGCGAGGAAAAGAAGCTGCGCGCCATCAAAGCCAAGAAGCGGGAGGCGGCGGCGACAAAGCGAGCCCAAAAGGCCTCTGCCCAAGCAGAGCTGAAGGCCCAGCAGCGACGGCGGGGCAGCCTTGCTCGACTCGCTCGGGCCACTGGCTGGCAGCTGGTGAAGGAGACGGAGAGCTCCCTGCTGGCCAAAACCTGGGAGCTGGAGCTGAGCGCCGTCTGGGACCAGGCGGGTTGCATCCAGCAAATCTCACTCCACTGCCCGGGTTCAAACAGCCCCTGCCGTGTAATGGTACCTCCTCTCCGTGGCAAGTATTTTTCTCATCTGCTGGAAAGTGGGCGAAAGGCAGGAGGGCCACTAAATTGCGTGCCAATGGAAACATCGCGCAGCAGAGACTGCCCAGAGGAACTGAAGCAGAAGAAGCCCTGTGGCTCTGATGCCTAAGCTAATCATGACTCATCATGATGTAAATCCTGGACTGAATCCTAGGAAGTAATAGAAAAAACAATCTAAATCCTGGGACTATGTCCTAAGGAAAAATAGAGCTGAACAATCCTCAAATGCTAGCTGAAAAAGAAACCAGCAATAATGCAATGGTTATTATGCGAATGAGCATTTTGAGAATGAGCAGAAGAAGTTTGAGCAAAAGTTCTATCACAATTGGCGTATGCAAAAAAAGAGAGAATATGCTGGGTAGACGGAAAGGCATAGGTGGTGCTAAAGTGGGTGGTGAACAGTTGGACCCTATACCGCTACTCTAGTGCACCAGCCACTCCACTCCTCCTCCTCCCATCCCATGTTCTCCTCCAATCCTTCCTCCACCACTCCCACTCTGCCCTCAACAGTCTTGGCTTCATGTAGCGGGTAGAGCGGCAAGAGGCACTGCTCATGGAGGCGGCAAGAGGCACGCTCTCCGCGTGCGCCCGCACAACATCCACCAAGGCTGTTGAGGAGTGAGTGGGATAGGTGAGCAGGAGTAGGTGAGTGAGAGAAAGGAGGAAGCGGAGTAAGAAGCGAATACAACCTTAGCTCAAGTTTGGGATGCTAGACAACAAAAGCAAGCTCATGGGCCAAGGATGGGAGAGGGAGATAAAGTGAGTGAGAGAAGCAGAAGAGAATGCCCCTGCCCAGTCAGCCTGTGTCGGATTCAGAGTCGTCGGTGGGCTGCTCGCAGTCGTTGCAGAGCTCGAGTGGGACAAGGTTGCCGACTGCCTGCCGCACCTCCCCAGCCTCCGTCTTCACCAGCACGACCCGCACTGCTCCATCCCCGCTCGCGTAGTGCTTGATCACCCGGCCCAGTGGCCAGGTGAGCCGATCCTTCTTCTCGTTGTAGATGAGGACGAGAGAGTTGATGGGCGGAGTGTAGGCGGACTTGGACTTGCGGAGGAAGGAGAGCTGGCGTAGGTGCTGTAGATACTCCCGCTCCCAGCGCCTCCAGAACTCGTCCACTCGCTCCTGTCGCCGGAGCACTTGTTGACGAAGAACTTGAGCAGACGGTGCGATGGGCGGACTGTGCTTGGGGGCATAGTGGTGGAAGGGCTGGCCGGTGCCGGTGCGTAGGAGGAGGTTTGGGGTGAGGGCTGTGATGTCCTTGCTGTCGTCGGTGAGAGGGACGAGCGGGCGGCTGTTGACGACGGACTCCAGGCGGCTGAGCAGCGTCAGGAACTCCTCCTCCCCCGGCTGCACTCCACAGAGCGCCGGTCGGAGGCTCCGTTTCAGCGTCCCCACCATTGCCTCCGCTGAGCCTTGAAAGGTAGGTGAACGGGGAGGTGAGAAGTGGAACTGGGGTCCGCGTGCTTGGAGGAGTAGGGCGAGATTGGGTAGGGCGACGAAGGCCTTGGCGAGGTCGCAATAGATGGTGCCGCTGGAGACCCCGTGCTTGGCCCAGACGCGCTCCAGGGCAGAGTAGACGGAGTTGGCGCTGTAGTCGTACAGGATCTCGAAGCAGGCCGCTCTCGTCGCTGCACAGAGCATCACCAGGATCCATCGCTTGACGATTTGGTGAGTGGAGGTGGTGAGGTGGAAGGGTCCGGCTTGGTCCATGAAGGCGTTGGTGAAGGGCGGCTGGTCTGGCGTGGTCCTAGAGCTGGGCAGTGGCGGCGGTTCTGGGCGGGTGCAGGGGCGTCAATTGGTGCGCTGGCACTCGTAGCACTTGTTGAGCACTGCCCGTACTGCTTGCCTCCCCTTGGGGATCCAGAAGCGAGTGCGTAGGTTGGCGAGGGTGGTGGTGATGGAGGAGTGGATGCCGTGTAGGTGGACGTCGTGGATGAGCATGGCGGTGAGCGGTGAGGCCTTGGGTAGGAGTAGAGGGGCAGTGCCGGAGACTCTGCCGCCGACGACGATGCAGGCGTTGCTGTCGAGGCTGAGGTCCAGGCTGGCGATGAACTTGGCGTCCTTGTCCCCGCGTAGGCGTTTTCCCGGCGATTCCAGTCGCTGCCTTGCCCCGGCGAAGTAGTAGCGCTGCTCATAGTTGATGAGGGTGAGGAGTGTGGCATGGAGTTCATCCGAGGTGAAGGTGGTGCAGGGTAGGAACTTGAGGCGTGCGAAGGCGCGCAGGGCGAGGTCCAGGTGCTCTTTGCCGAAGCCCAGCAGGAATTCGTGCGCTCGTCTGCTCATCCCCACCTCTATCTCCTCCTCCTTCCCTGCCTGCAAATTGAGGTGGGCCTGAGGAGGCCTGGCGAATTTTTCGCTCTTTTCCTCTTGCTCGCTGAGGGAGGATTTTTGCCTGGCGGATTCTCCGCTCTTTTCCTCTTGGGGGTGGGTCTTTTGCCCGGCCGTTTGGCTCTTTTCCCCTCCTTTCTTTTTTCCTGGGGGGAGGGAGGCTTTTTGCCTGGCAAATTTATCGCTCTTTTCCTCCTCCCCTTGCCCTCCTCCTCCGCCGTTTCCCGGCTGCGCGATTGTTTCAGGGGCTCCTTGAGGCGTTGGAGGGCCGGGGCGGCTGGAGGGCCAGGTGGACTCTGGCTGGAGTAGGAAGTCGGGGCCGGAGTAGAAGTAGCCGGTGGCCAGGTCGTTGAAGGTGCGAGGCTTGGTGGTCCAGTCTGCTGGATTGAGCTCCCCGGGGCAGTGGTAGTAGAGCAGGCCGCAGCTGGTGCTGAGCATCTCGTTCACCCTCCTCTCCTCGTAGAGGCGTAGCTTTTCTTTTCCCTCCAGCCAGTGTAGGACGATGGAGGAGTCGGTGAAGAGGATGGCTTTGGAGATCTTGTGGGGGCCGCCGAGTGCGTGGTAGATGCGGTCGACGGTGCGGGAGGCCAGCAGGGCCGCCCACAGCTCAGCGCGCGGTGTGGTGACCTTCAGCCCCTTCTTCCCCGTCTTCTGGGGCAGGAGGCGGCTCTTGGCAAAGATGAGGCGTGAGTGAGGTGGCTGGACAGCGTAGATGCAGTAGCCGTAGGCGTGGTCGCTTGCGTCTGAGAAGCCGATGAGGTTGAAGGCGTTGCTGGTGTCCTCGATCAGGCGGCGGGGGAAGCGCAGCTCTGTCAGGCGTTCCAGCTCCTCTCGCAGCTCCAGCCACTCTTTCTCCACTCCCTCGCTGGCCTCTTCCTCCCAGGGTGTAGTTGAACCCCAGCTCTCTCTCCAAAGCCGTCTTCCTTTGAGCAGCAGAGGTGAGAACCAGCCGAAGGCATCGTAGACGCGAAGTAGCTCGGAGAGTAGGTGGGCGCGGGTGAGCTTCTTCTTCTTGAAGGCGGGTGGAAAGGTGGTGAGGGTATCGGTGTCGGTGTTCCAGATGAGGCCGAGGTTGCGGATGGAGGTTTTGTTGGCGCGTTCGTCCTCCTCCAGGCTCTCCTCCACTGGCTTGGCGTCGCTCGCGTACTCCCGCAGCACGAAGAGGCCGGACTTGAACAGCTGCTTGATGCCGTTGGCCAATCGCACTCCGTCCTCCTCCGTCTCAAAGCCACAGACGAGGTTGTCCATGTAGACGAGGTCGGGGACGGTCTCCATCTCCTCCTGGCTGAGCCCGAAGTCGTTGCCGTCGGCGATGGCACTGGAGCAGAGGTGGCGGATGCAGGAGAGCAGGACGGCCGGTGAACAGGTCGCTCCCATGATGAGCCTGGTGTACCTGAACACTTGAAAGTGATCGCGGGTGAGGCGGCCTTGGTCGTCCGGTAGCACGATGCGTAGTGCATCCCGGTCTTGCGTCCTGATGCCGATGGTGTAGAAGGCGGATTTGGCGTCAGCAACGAAGGCGTGGCGGCTGGCTCGAAGGCGTAGTTGAACTTCCAGGAGGCCGGTGAGGAGATTGGGACCGGTGTCCAGGATGTCATTGAGGCTGAGGCGAGTGCTGCTCTTGGCGGAGGCGTCGACGACGGGGCGGCACTTGGTGGTCTCCGAGGTCTCCTTGAAGACTGGAAAGTGGGCAAGATGGTGTATGAGCGTAGGGGCGGAGCTGTCCTGTGTCCCGTCCACCTTCTCCAGGATCCCCTCCTCCTTCTGGCGCTCGAACTCCTTGTAGTAGCGGTCCTTGTCGGAGTCTTGCAGGCGTTGGTGGGTCCCGATGGCACGGCGTAGGGCAGAGGCGAAGTTGGTGGCGACGGTGCCGGCGTCCTTGCGGAAGGGGAGGCCGATCTCCAGGCGCCCGTCCGGCTCGCGCTGGATGTCACCCAGGAAGTCCGCGTCCAGCGGCTCCTCCTCCTTCAGTCCGAGCAGCTCCAGCTCTGCGTTCTTCTCCACCGCCTCCTGCAGGCGTTGAGCTTGTGTGTGAGAGAGGAAGCAGGTGCCCTTGGCGATGGCGGCGTGAGGGAGGCGTCCTTGGAGCAGGCGGCCGAAGCGCGTGGCGTAGACGGCAAGGCCGTTGCCCAGGTCCTTCTTGTGCCCGATGACCTCCTCGTAGTAGTCAAGGCCGAGCAGGACGTCCACTTCCACCTCCACAGGTGGATCCTGTGGCAGGTTCACGACTCCTCGCAGCTTCTCCTTCAGCTTGTCCGGGAGCCTTCCTCCTAGCACTAGCGGGGCGGCGACGGCGTCTGCGAGCAGTCCTAGCACCACCACCTCCCCCCGCTGGCGTTGCGCAGGGCGAAGGCGACCGTGTGCGTCTTGATCTCCTTGGCGTGCTTGGTGTGGGCGGTGGAGACGAGGACGGTGATGCTGGCACCCTTCTGGAGCTGGAGCTTGTCGGCCAGGGCCTTGCGGATCCAGGTGAAGGAGCTGCCGGAGTCGAGGAGCTGGAAGCTGGAGGCGGAGAGACCGGAGTCCATGTTCACTGCCTCCGCGTCGAATGAGCCCATGATGACGCCTGGAAGCGATGAGGAGCAGGTGAGGTTGGAGGCCTGGCCGAAGGCGACGCCCTTGGGGCAGGTGATGGGATCGTTGCCGAACTTGGAGTAGGCGAAGGCGTTGATGGCGTTCTCACGCTTCTCCTCGTGCAGGGCGGTGTGGTGGCGGCGTTTGCAGACGCGGCACACGTACTTGGAGCGGCACTCGTCGGCCTGGTGGTTGTGGCCAAGGCAGTTCAGGCAGAGCTTCTCCTTCTTCACTGCCTCCCGGCGGCTGACCGGTGTGCTGTAGACGGTGCAGTCGCTGGGCCAGTGCTCCGTGCTCTTGCAGAGCGGACACTTGGGGCTGGCCGCAGGTTTGGACTTGTCCTCCCCTGAGCTGGGCTTTTCGCCTCTTTTGCCCCCTCCGCCCCCACCTCCCTTTGGCTCTTTTTTGTTTTTTCTTTGTTTCTGATTTTTTTGGTTGGCCGGGGTGGGGGTCGGAGGCTGTCCTTCTTTCCCGCCGTTGCCGGTGGCCTTGGCGGGGCCGGCGAAGAGGCCGCTGGAGGAGTAGGAGGTGAGCTCCAGGGGCCGCGAACGAAGCTCCAGCTGCAGGTAGCCCTCCAGGCTTGCGTAGTCTGGATACTGATTGAGACCTAGCTGGACACGGCGGTGTGCCAGGTCTGAGCGGAGCTTGGGCGGGAGGCGGCTGTAGAGGGTGAAGGCCAAGGTGTCTAGAGCTTGAGCTGGTTGACCGAGAGCGCGCAGCTGTCGACCGGTCTGGACAATGATGTCGTGGAAGTTGTCAAGGCCCTCCCAGTCGTCCTCGGAGGCGGGGCCGGCCAGGTTGTGGATGCGGTGATAGAGGGCGTTGATCTGGTACCCTGGCTGGTTGTAGTGGGAGTCGAGGTGAGTGAAGGCGGACTGGTAGGCCCCAGGCTGCCACGGCTCGTAGCTGGCGATTTTGGCAAAGGCGGCGCCGGTGATGCAGGAGCGGAGGATGTCCAGCTTTTCGTTGTCGGAGATCGGCTCGCGGTCCACGACGCGCGTCCACCACTCCCGGAAGCCCAGCCAGGCCGTCACGTCTGTCCCATCGAAGGTTCTCTTCTCCCGGTACTTGAAAAGCTTCTCGAAAAAGTGTGAGGGGCGATTGAGAGGAGGTAGCTGAGGTGGCTGTTGCTGCTGTTGGCCTTGGGCTGGCGTTTGGGCGAGGGTGCCTAGGCCTTGGTAGGAGAGAGTGGACCCGAAGAGGTTGGCGCCGTTCTGAGAGGTGTTGGAGTTGGTGGCCACCTCCGGCTGTGCTGGTGTAGGGGGTGTGGGTGCGGTGGAGGTGCCGGCGGCGTTGTCGGTCTTGTACTGGGCGGCGGCGAGGGCCTGGATCTGCTTCTGCATCTCCCCCAGCATTCGCGACATCGTCTTCTCCTCCTCCAGCCTCTTCCCCTCCTTCTGCTTTGCTTCCACCTGCGAAGCCCTAAGCGCAATGAGAGCCTGTTGGAGCTGTTGTTGGAGGGCGGCGTTCTGGGCGGAGAGGGCGGCGGTCTCGGTGTCGCTCTCCTCGTCCTCGGAGGCGGTGTAGTCGCCCTCGGTGCGCTCGGACTCGGCTTCGGGGATGAACGTGTAGCTGATGGGCGTGGTGCCGGAGCGAGTGGTCTGGGGCTCGAGGAGGCCTTGCTACAGCAGCTGGTCCCGGAAACTTACTGGCTCCTCCTCCTGGGCGATGTAGCAGTCGGGGCAGGTGTAGCGTAGCTCGAGGGCTGGATGGGTCTGTGGGGCGTCGCGGGCGCTGTTGTAGATGTCGGCGGAGGCGCTGCCCTTGGGGTTGAAGAAGCGGTCGGTGTGGTTGCGGCAGGTGACGGTCTTGCAGCGAGAGCAGCGCAGGAGGTCCTTGACGTGGCGTAGGGCGTGGCAGTCCTCGTTGCAGCGGTAGCCGGCCTTGGCGGAGAGGCAGACGTCCATCTTGTAGCTCTTCAGTCCTTAGGAGGACTCTAGGAACTAGGTTGTGATAGCTTTTGCCCTTAAAGAGGGCAGTTGGAGCTCTAGATAGAAAGGTGTGGGAGTCCAGTGTGATGAAAAGAGGTGTGTAGGAGGCGAGGGTAGGTATTGAGCCTAAGTGGGGCGTGTCTAAGGCGGTTGAGGGAAGGTTCGGGAGGGCTGCGTTGTCAAGAAAGAATGACGTGAGCAGAGGTCGGGTGAGGGGAAAGAGAGACTGGAAGGTGAGCGGGGGGCTGAAGGCGATGATGAGCTGGGCAAAGGTGGCGTAGTTGATGTCTTTGCCGACTCAAAGCTCCAGCTGAAAGCCACGCACCACCAAGCAGAGAACATCTCAATCCCAAACAGGACTCAGGAACAACCAAAAGGAGAGGTGTGAAAACTAGGTCTTCTCAGACTCTAGCTTCACCAAACACGCTGAGGGGCTCCACACTCTGCCGTGTAATGGTACCTCCTCTCCGTGGCAAGTATTTTTCTC
>JASANA010004631.1:0-11584 GCA_030248095.1 Ptycholaimellus sp. GST1_10
AGATGGAATCGAACCAACTTGTCCCATCCAATTATCCCAACGCTTGCACCACTACACCACTGGTGCATACGGCTCCCTGTGTTGCTCAAGACTTATGTATAAATAAATACATTAGGCCCAGGGACCCGGGGAGGGGGAGTGGGGGGAAGAAATGAATACCTACTTTCATTTCAAGAATAGATGCGGAGGAGAAGGAGAAGAAGGAGAAGGAGAAGGAGAAGGAGAAGGAGAAGGAGAAGGAGAAGGAGAAGGAGAAGGAGAAGGAGAAGGAGAAGGAGAAGGAGAAGGAGAAGGAGAAGGAGAAGGAGAAGGAGAAGGAGAAGGAGAAGGAGAAGGAGAAGGAGAAGGAGAAGGAGAAGGAGAAGGAGAAGGAGAAGGAGAAGGAGAAGGAGAAGGAGAAGGAGAAGGAGAAGGAGAAGGAGAAGGAGAAGGAGAAGGAGAAGGAGAAGGAGAAGGAGAAGGAGAAGGAGAAGGAGAAGGAGAAGGAGAAGGAGAAGGAGAAGGAGAAGGAGAAGGAGAAGGAAGGAGGAGTTCGGACAAATGGTTTTGAGTGATTTGCTAATGATTGCTGCAACTTTCTGGCGATTTCTCGCGAGTTTTGGTCAATTAGAGGATGCTCTTTCTAATGGAAAAAGAATCAGAGCAAACGGAGCTTCCTGTGAGGAGCAAGAGCCTTATCAAAATTAAGATCTAGCAATAACCATTAAGAGAGCTTTTCTGAGAAGGTCAAAAGTTTGAAATAGAGGGACGGACAAAAATTTTTACCCCCCTTTTTTATATTTTTTATAAAAAGTAGACATGTTTTTAAGACTTTTGGTAGAGTATGACTGTTCAAAACTCAAAATTCGATTTTTGGTGAATTTTTGCATGTAAAAAAATGGCCAATTTTTGAATCATCTATTGCTCACGATCTCTTCAACGGATTTTAATGATTCGACCACCAATCGAACCGTCTCAATAAGAAGAATATTTTGTTTTTTTTGTTCATTTCTCTACGATCTGTTCCTGCCGAGTTATTCACAAAAAATCAGTTTCTCAGTTTTCAAAATTTCAAAAAATTTATAATTTCTAAGTAAAAATTTCATTTGCGCCGGACGAGACCCATTTTTTCTGAAATTTCAGGTAATTTTACATATTTGTACCAATCTACAACTTTGAAAGCCTTGGACAATCAGAGATATTTGAGGTTAAAATTTTGCATTCTCATATTGGCCCTATGTTATAGCATAGGCAAAAAATGAGCAAAAATTTTTTTGTCTCTGAATACCAATTTTTTGGCTCAATAAATTTCTTTTAACCCGTATCCATCTAGCTGTGTGGTTTTTAGCTTCACTTTTGACCTTTGAGTGCGATAATTTTGACTGCAACTTTTCATATGCTACAACACTGTCTATGCTACAGCATAGGGAAAAACCATATCATTATTTTCATATTCAAAGGTCAAAAGTGAAGCTAAAAACCACACAGCTAGATGGATACGGGTTAAAAGAAATTTATTGAGCCAAAAAATTGGTATTCAGAGACAAAAAAATTTTTGCTCATTTTTTGCCTATGCTATAACATAGGGCCAATATGAGAATGCAAAATTTTAACCTCAAATATCTCTGATTGTCCAAGGCTTTCAAAGTTGTAGATTGGTACAAATATGTAAAATTACCTGAAATTTCAGAAAAAATGGGTCTCGTCCGGCGCAAATGAAATTTTTACTTAGAAATTATAAATTTTTTGAAATTTTGAAAACTGAGAAACTGATTTTTTGTGAATAACTCGGCAGGAACAGATCGTAGAGAAATGAACAAAAAAAACAAAATATTCTTCTTATTGAGACGGTTCGATTGGTGGTCGAATCATTAAAATCCGTTGAGCAGATCGTGAGCAATAGATGATTAAAAATCGACCGTTTTTTTACATTCAAAAATTCACCAAAAATCGAATTTTGAGTTTAGAACACTCATACTCTACCAAAAGTCTTAAAAACATGTCCACTTTTCATAAAAAATATAAAAAAGGGGGGTAAAAATTTTTGTCCGTCCCACTTTTCAACCTCTCACAAAAGCTCTCTTAAAACGTACACCTGGGTCGAAAAGAGGGGCTGGGCGCTGACGGTTCGCTTTGCTCCCTCGCGCCAGCCCAATTTAGGGTTTGAATGCCTTTTAAGCCATTGCAATTAAGTACTATTTACGAGACGTGTATCTAGCAAACGAATGCATACACATTTTTTAGTTTCTTTATGCGTAACTAGAAGATAATCTAGATGCCTTCAAAAATGTAACTAATCGAAAACCGTGTCGAATTGTTCATGGCTTAGGTTGCAGAACCAGGAGGCACTATGGAAAAATAGCTAACCGTGCTGAACGCGCTCCGAGATATCCCTAGCATAGGCCCGAATGTAGTGCATGATGAGCTTGCCGGGTATCATAGTCTCGCAAAGCCGCACTCGAATCGGCCACTGACAGCTCGCGAAGCAGGCCAAAAACCTGCAGCGCAGCAAATGGGCCGATTTCGGAGAATTGGCCGAAATTTGTGATAGAATCGATTCGAAAACAGAAATTTCCGAGCAAAAGCATGGTAATGAGGCAGTGGAATTAACTGGCATTTGGGTTATCTGAGATGAATTGGGGGCATGGTTTCTTCCTTTTCCCTCCACCGCCCCCACTGGAGGCTGGCTAATGATTGACATGGCTTACTTGCAAGCCCGGTCAGTGGAGGAGAGATGGGAGGCGCATTGCTGGCTCTTTCTTCCGCACTGGGCTTCCGTTTCTTTCACCGATTTTTTGAAGCAGTTCGCGTGCGACAAGAAATCTGCATTTTTCTGAATCTAGCCTCAATGTAGAACAATTTTGGCCTAGTTTGCGTGATCAAGTTGAGGACAGACGAGTTGAGGATTTTAGACAAATGATTAATCACAATCGAAGCCTAAACTAAATTCGGCAAAACAAAAAAGAAAAAAGACGCTGGGAAGAATAAGATTGGCCAACCATCGTAGTGGGTGCTGCAGAGGGTTTCCTCGAGGTAACGCTCTTTCTTCACCTGCTCCACCTTAGCAGCACTGGCATAGCTTGCCTTCTCCAGGTCTTTTGCTTTCTTAGAGCTGTCGCAAGCCAAAAGACATTTCAGCAGGACTTTGTACGGTCTGCAACTATGGCTATTAGATTATTAGGGCAATTAGAACGGCTGCGTTGCTGCTGAAATTGTTATAACCTGCATTAGAAAACGAGTGATTCGTATGGGTATAACAAAAATGTAGCTAGGTTTTGTGGACATTTTCTCTAGTTTGAGGTATGCCGGTTTTCACTCTGCTTGGTTTTCAGACGAACCCGCAGTGGTGATCCAGTTCACGTTTATTGAAGTACAGCGGTAGTATGTCAGCACCTTGATTTTGGTCTGCCTGCTTTGTGCTGTGTTCCGCGAAAAACTTTCTTTTACAAACATCGGCACAGTCTGCATATCATTTAAATTTTTGAAAAATTAAAGAAACTAACAAATCATTTGGTTTATTTCTTAAAAAAATCAATAAAATTTGTTCTATTGAAATAGTGAAACAGCCAAACAAATTATACAAAATTTTATATATTTGAATAAACGACGATAATTAATAACTGCAGCTAATATCATAATTGACTTATAACCGTACCAGCGCAGCAGCAGCCAAGATGGATTAGAAGAAGTAGGATTGATCTGGATAGAGTCATTTGGAAAAATAACGGCTTTTAAAACTTCAATGAAGTAGGTTTGCAGAAAAAATGC
The DNA here is from genome assembly GCA_030248095.1 of Ptycholaimellus sp. GST1_10. Taxonomy (NCBI): domain Eukaryota; kingdom Metazoa; phylum Nematoda; class Chromadorea; order Chromadorida; family Chromadoridae; genus Ptycholaimellus; species Ptycholaimellus sp. GST1_10. The sequence goes on from JASANA010004631.1 coordinate 3,748, forward strand.
ATGAATAGCAAATGTTTGAACCGCATTAACCAGAAGCTTTGCTTTTCTTACATCAAAATAATCTGGTACCATCGACAAGCCAAAACTAAGTCTTTTCTCCGTAAATAAGTTTGGCTTGCCGATGGTACCAGATATTTAATCCACTTTTAACATAAAAAAGTAAAAAATATGCTTCACGGCCTATTTTTATCCAGCACAAAGCTGATGAAAGAAAAGCAAAAAAAAGTAGGAGTACTTCATGAATTTGTGGGTTAGCAGAATAATAGAAGGTAAAGAATGCGGATGGGTCTGAACGAACAATGATGAACCCCAACATAACTTACCCAGATAAATCCCAAGAGCATAATAATTCGGCTTCCGTTTGGATGTATGACGGCCAGGGAAGGTTTAGGTGCTGCATTTTCAGAGAAATATGTTGATTAAGCTAAAATACATTATATTTTGTGATCTTAGTCGACAATGCAACTACAATCGATACCCTCACGACATTCTCCTTCATCTCGTGTGGAAATTAATTGGCACCAGTTCATTGGCATTGGAGTGATTAATCATTTGTCAGTGATTGAGATCTATCTTTTTAAAATGTAACGAAAGCGCTACCGATAAACAAGATACAAAAAGACGAACAAATCCGAAAATAATTTGCATACAAGATCTGCTACACGAAAGACCTCAGCTGGGTGCAAATCTGGGGAAAACGCTCAACCAGTCGCAAAGCGGTGAAGCAAGCAAATTCGGCAAGCTATCTGGCCCTCTTTCCCACGGCGCCCCTCCTCCAGCTGTCACACACAGGCCGGCTTTTTGCCATAGATCGGGAAATGATGAATAGTTCGTCTCAGCTTCTCTCCTCTCCTCGTCTTCTTCCAATGTTTGTCCAATGTACTTCCCTCACCACAATCCTCAGCTCAGAGGCCGCCGCCATATGGAAGCGGCTCCTCAAAGTAGCAAACTTGTTGGGCTAGGTAGGGCAGAGGCAGGCAGTGAGTCCCTGGGATGAGGACATTTTCCCCCTTTGCCGCAATAAATCATCAAATCAAGAGCCGTGCATTTGTTCTTCAATATGCAGACATTTCAGACGCGTTGAGGGCCACTGGGAACATGGCTCAAAATGGAATGTGCTCTTTGCCAGGAATATGTGATCTTTTCAAAACAAGTCTCGAAATAAATAAAGTTGAATGCATTCAAAACCCAAAAACTAGCAGCTCAAAGGTTCCAAGAAACGAAAACATCAATAATATTGAGATGTTAATAAAGAGAGAAACAGCACAATGGGGTTCATGAACAACGCTAATTGCTAAGTGTCCCGCGTCAGTTTTCTTTGAAAATGTCGAAACAAAATGTTTTCCAAATAGTCCAAACACGCAATGCCTAGCGTACCATTGATTGCAATATCGGAGATCAGGGCATAAGCAATTTCGAGGATTATGGCGGTATTGTTCCCTGTCCTCCTTCCTCATAAAGAGGATTGTCAAAACCTTCTGGTTTCCGGTTCACTTCTAAAATGGGAAATCATTCGCCGAGCAATATGGAGAATGGTGGGCTCAAAGCAACTCCGGGGAGGAATCTGGACGAATGCTTTCTCCAGGGCCAGAAATGGAGCCTCGAAAGCCAAGCTGCAGGCCAGGGCTGCCAGAAAGGACAGGACCAGCTGCCCCAGGTACGTGGCTTGCTGAAATTTTTGATGACTAAATTAGAGGTTTAACGAAATCAAATCGCTTTACAATTTGAAGAAACAGTCTCCAAAATAGTTTAAGGACAACAGAAACATCTATAAAATTCTAGAAAAATAATTGCTCACTTATAAATTGCAAATGAAATATTTTATAGGTCGTTGCCAGATATGCTGGTGAAATTCAGCCCTTAAAGTCTCGTTGGGGTCAAAATGTACACCCAGACAACAAATCTTACAGAGTGATAGAGGCTGTTGAAGTAGATGGGCCTCTTGGTGGTGAGGTAGAGCTGGCAGATGACGATAAGGTGGATGAGGTAGGCGCAGTAGCTGAGCCTAGACAACGGCTGCCACACCCGCCAGGACAGGAACCAGTTTATGGGGCCTGCAGTTATAGGTTCATTGTTCTAGTATTGGGTTTGTTGCCAACTACTACAGCTCTCACAAAATTGCGAAATGCTAGACCTCTAAAGCATATTTGCCTCAGTATGAGCTAACCTTTTTTCAAATTATGGCATAAGCTAATAATATTTGATTTCGGCTATAGATTTATTTTGGAAAAAATCCGTTATATAAAATTTCTCAACAACTGCAAAATTCTCTAAAATTTGGCCAATTTTCCAAAATTCTCAAAACCTTATAATTCCCAAATTTCCCTCAAGTTTCAGAAATGGCCAAACTTTCCTCAAGCTTCAAAAATGCTCCCCCCTTTCTACCCTGTAACTGAGCTGGGAACCCCCGTATCCAGTGCTGCAGGCGACGATGATCCAGACGAGCCCGGCGGCCCAGGTGAGACGGGCCAGGGCGTTGTAGAGGCAGCGGGTGGCTAGAGGAAGGATGAAGGAGCCGCTGGCATAGCTGCTGCTGCCCCACAGGACGCCGCCCATGCACCCCAGGCTCACCCCCGTATCCAGTGCTGCAGGCGACGATGATCCAGACGAGCCCGGCGGCCCAGGTGAGACGGGCCAGGGCGTTGTAGAGGCAGCGGGTGGCTAGAGGAAGGATGAAGGAGCCGCTGGCATAGCTGCTGCTGCCCCACAGGACGCCGCCCATGCACCCCAGGCTCACCCCCGTATCCAGTGCTGCAGGCGACGATGATCCAGACGAGCCCGGCGGCCCAGGTGAGACGGGCCAGGGCGTTGTAGAGGCAGCGGGTGGCTAGAGGAAGGATGAAGGAGCCGCTGGCATAGCTGCTGCTGCCCCACAGGACGCCGCCCATGCACCCCAGGCTCACCCCCGTATCCAGTGCTGCAGGCGACGATGATCCAGACGAGCCCGGCGGCCCAGGTGAGACGGGCCAGGGCGTTGTAGAGGCAGCGGGTGGCTAGAGGAAGGATGAAGGAGCCGCTGGCATAGCTGCTGCTGCCCCACAGGACGCCGCCCATGCACCCCAGGCTCACCCCCGTATCCAGTGCTGCAGGCGACGATGATCCAGACGAGCCCGGCGGCCCAGGTGAGACGGGCCAGGGCGTTGTAGAGGCAGCGGGTGGCTAGAGGAAGGATGAAGGAGCCGCTGGCATAGCTGCTGCTGCCCCACAGGACGCCGCCCATGCACCCCAGGCTCACCCCCGTATCCAGTGCTGCAGGCGACGATGATCCAGACGAGCCCGGCGGCCCAGGTGAGACGGGCCAGGGCGTTGTAGAGGCAGCGGGTGGCTAGAGGAAGGATGAAGGAGCCGCTGGCATAGCTGCTGCTGCCCCACAGGACGCCGCCCATGCACCCCAGGCTCACCCCCGTATCCAGTGCTGCAGGCGACGATGATCCAGACGAGCCCGGCGGCCCAGGTGAGACGGGCCAGGGCGTTGTAGAGGCAGCGGGTGGCTAGAGGAAGGATGAAGGAGCCGCTGGCATAGCTGCTGCTGCCCCACAGGACGCCGCCCATGCACCCCAGGCTCACCCCCGTATCCAGTGCTGCAGGCGACGATGATCCAGACGAGCCCGGCGGCCCAGGTGAGACGGGCCAGGGCGTTGTAGAGGCAGCGGGTGGCTAGAGGAAGGATGAAGGAGCCGCTGGCATAGCTGCTGCTGCCCCACAGGACGCCGCCCATGCACCCCAGGCTCACCCCCGTATCCAGTGCTGCAGGCGACGATGATCCAGACGAGCCCGGCGGCCCAGGTGAGACGGGCCAGGGCGTTGTAGAGGCAGCGGGTGGCTAGAGGAAGGATGAAGGAGCCGCTGGCATAGCTGCTGCTGCCCCACAGGACGCCGCCCATGCACCCCAGGCTCACCCCCGTATCCAGTGCTGCAGGCGACGATGATCCAGACGAGCCCGGCGGCCCAGGTGAGACGGGCCAGGGCGTTGTAGAGGCAGCGGGTGGCTAGAGGAAGGATGAAGGAGCCGCTGGCATAGCTGCTGCTGCCCCACAGGACGCCGCCCATGCACCCCAGGCTCACCCCCGTATCCAGTGCTGCAGGCGACGATGATCCAGACGAGCCCGGCGGCCCAGGTGAGACGGGCCAGGGCGTTGTAGAGGCAGCGGGTGGCTAGAGGAAGGATGAAGGAGCCGCTGGCATAGCTGCTGCTGCCCCACAGGACGCCGCCCATGCACCCCAGGCTCACCCCCGTATCCAGTGCTGCAGGCGACGATGATCCAGACGAGCCCGGCGGCCCAGGTGAGACGGGCCAGGGCGTTGTAGAGGCAGCGGGTGGCTAGAGGAAGGATGAAGGAGCCGCTGGCATAGCTGCTGCTGCCCCACAGGACGCCGCCCATGCACCCCAGGCTCACCCCCGTATCCAGTGCTGCAGGCGACGATGATCCAGACGAGCCCGGCGGCCCAGGTGAGACGGGCCAGGGCGTTGTAGAGGCAGCGGGTGGCTAGAGGAAGGATGAAGGAGCCGCTGGCATAGCTGCTGCTGCCCCACAGGACGCCGCCCATGCACCCCAGGCTCACCCCCGTATCCAGTGCTGCAGGCGACGATGATCCAGACGAGCCCGGCGGCCCAGGTGAGACGGGCCAGGGCGTTGTAGAGGCAGCGGGTGGCTAGAGGAAGGATGAAGGAGCCGCTGGCATAGCTGCTGCTGCCCCACAGGACGCCGCCCATGCACCCCAGGCTCACCCCCGTATCCAGTGCTGCAGGCGACGATGATCCAGAGAGCCCGGCGGCCCAGAAGGGGCGGGAGGGCGTTGAGAGGCAGCGGGCAAGAAAAAGCCGCCAGGAGCTGCGCTGCCCCACAGGACGCCGCCCATGCACCCCCAGGCTCACCCCCGAGTGCTGCAGGCGACGATGATCCAGACAGCCCGGCGGCCCAGGGAGACGGGCAGGGGAGAGGAGGGGTGGGCTAGAGGAAGGATGAAGGAGCCGCTGGCATAGCTGCTGCTGCCCCACAGGACGCCGCCCATGCACCCCAGGCTCACCCCCGTATCCAGTGCTGCAGGCGACGATGATCCAGACGAGCCCGGCGGCCCAGGTGAGACGGGCCAGGGCGTTGTAGAGGCAGCGGGTGGCTAGAGGAAGGATGAAGGAGCCGCTGGCATAGCTGCTGCTGCCCCACAGGACGCCGCCCATGCACCCCAGGCTCACCCCCGTATCCAGTGCTGCAGGCGACGATGATCCAGACGAGCCCGGCGGCCCAGGTGATTTGAATTTTGTAGAAGTTAACTTTGTTGAATCGAATTCTTTTATATATGTCTATATCAAAAAGTTGTCTGATAATGTTATCGAATAATTTTGCAACGAATCTTCTCTAGGCTTGGTCGAAGTCTTCTTGTTCCTCTTGTCTTGTGATGTCCTCCTTCTCTCGTTCCGCCTGTCCTTCCCCTCATTAGCAACTCACACAGGTCCAAAGTGAGTGCGCGGCGAAGTGGAAGAAATTAATTCACCGACCTTCAAACCAGTAGAATTAGAGTTGTCCTAGGCCGCGCACTGATCCGTGTTGTCCAGCACTCGTGTTGGCTTGATCTTTGTGTGTCCTCATCACTCGCGTCATATTGATCTGCAATAAGATAAAGTTAGCTGTGTTTTCGGCTACTTCCCTCTCTTGTTCTCTGTTTCGTTGTACAGTACAGAGATCATCCTGTTCTGTCCGCATCCTGTAATAGATCTTAACAATTGAGGATAACGTTTATTTAACCTTTTAATCACTGACCGCAGCTCATCTGAGGCATAGCCCCTTTGTCGCATGGTTTTTGCCAATATTACGAAATTTAGCTCCAGGTCATCCCATTCTGTGCAGATTCTGCAGAATCTCAACGTCTGGCTGAAAAATGTGTTCAAACCCAGTTGCATCGGTTGATTGCTGGACTTGTCTGGTAGAGAGATAACCTCAAACTTGAAACTTCTCCTTTTGTCGTATACTCTTCTACCCTTGCCTTCGGCGTCTATTTCCAAGTCGAGGAAATGTATTGACCCTTCGTTGACTCCATCGAAATTCAGTGGCAAAGATTCAGGATAAATGTCTTTGGCGGCCGCCTCTATTAGGGGACCCCTGAAGCATATAATGTCGTCGATGTACCGTCGTGTTCCCTTTAGCAACATAGCCGTTCTAATGTTCTCTCTCTTGGTCAAGTAGTCATATTCCAACTTCGACAGTACTAGGTCTGCAACGAGTGGACTGCAGCTGGTTCCCATGCTAACTCCTTTGATCTGTTTGAAGATGGTGCCTGCGTAGAAGACGTACGCCTCGTCAATCACTGCATCTGTCAGTTCTCTGACTTGCTTTTCACTGTAGCTATTGTTCGCCCGTTCCTCCGAATTGTGCATGTATGGTCTTTTAGTTCTGCTGATGTACTTGTTCTTTCTGAAGACGATTTCTATGATGCTGTGAAGGGTGCTTTTGATGAGGTCGTGTTCTAGCGCAGTGAAAAGGGTACTGAAATCAGCTGTGGTCATCTCATCGTTCTGTTTTCCTGCCCCTGTTCGTAATAGGTGAATGATCTCATTGCTATTTTTGATGCTCCAGTAGAGGTCAATGCCCCTTCGTTCACCCACGTTCCGGCAGTATCGTTCCCAATTCCCCTTGATGCAGGTGTAAATCGATGTTAAGGTCACTCCCAGATCTTTTAGGGAACTTCGTTTTGCGCCTGCTATAAATCTCGCCCCTATTGGGTTTTTGTGGAATTTTGGTGACATCCATATTGCTGGTATTGTTCTATTCTGTACCGTCAGCTCTCCGAGTCCATAGTTCTGTAGTATGTCCTCATGTTCTCTCATCATGTTCTCCATATTAGCTGCCGGTAGAGGGGTATACGTTTGATTTCCCTCAAATTCAACATCGTTGTCGTGTGTTATTGTAACACCCATCTCCTCATTTAGGCGTGTAATGTATGCCACCTTGCAGATAATAGCAATATTATTGCTAGCCTTGTCGACTGGTGTCACAACGTACCATTCATGTAGGTGTTTTAGTTCTCTTAAGAAGGTTTTTGTGATCTTCTTCTGTCCCTGGTGGGATTGTCTGTTCTCTTCCGTGTTCAGTCTTTCGTAGCTGTTCTCTAGTTCCTCCATCAACAAATGGTAGATTCTAGTTGCCTGAGCATCGTTAGCATGTTTTGTCGCTGCTAAGACTCCTACCCAGCTAAAAATGGCGTTCGCCCCTGCTATTTTGGCGTTGTCGATAGTGCTATCGTCATGTGGTCTGAATTTCAGCCCCTTGGAGAACATTGCAGCTATGTCTTTGTGTAGCCAGTGTAAGTCACCTGTTAGGACATGTCCATTGAAGTTTCTGATTTTTTCAGGTTTGCCGTTGCATTTGCAGCCTCGTTTTAGGATCTTGGTCATCTCTGTGGCATCTAGTTTTTTGAGGAAAGGAGAGTAGTTCAGTGCGACTGATCCTAGCTGTTCTGGCAGTGTTTGGGAGAACCTCATAGTTTCCATGACTTCTTTGCTCAGCCCCAAGCGTGATCTGCATCGGGAGACAATTCTACCTATGCCCAGTGATGTGCTCCATTCATTGCAGTACTGTTCTGTTATAGTTATCGAGGCTTTCCTCTGTATCTTCTTAAATGTGGCTAGCTTGAATCTTGAAGCTGAATAGCTCGTGATTAGCTGGTATGTCTCGAAGCCTTGTTCTGTATTCTTATTCCTTAGGTGAATAATCAACTTTCGTAGCTCCGTGTTCTGTAGGCTTCTCAATAGTTCGAACAGTTCTCTCCTCTTGTAGCCCATGTCTGCTATGGTATTCTCTGTCAGATCGAAATCTGTCTCGTTGTTGAGAACATTGTTCTC
>JASANA010004639.1:0-27582 GCA_030248095.1 Ptycholaimellus sp. GST1_10
GACGGACATACGTCCCTACCCTTGCGGACCCCCGCCCCCCCAGCCCCCCCAAAGCGGCCCCCCCGCACCCCCCGCCCCCCGGACCTACCACGTAGGGAAAGACAAGGAGGGCGCCCCCCCGCCCCCCCCTCTGGACACACGTGGGCGCCCCCCCGACCATTTGACCCCCAGACAAGTATGACAGTATTCACAAGAAACCCTCATCTGCGCCCTGATGACTTTCCTTTTTTCTCTCTTCCTCATTCGTCTCTGCATGAACTTCGACAGGCTCTAAAAGTAAACGAATGATGCGCTACTAAGTAGAATTGCGCTACAAAAGTGACCTTCTACGAAAGCTTGCTGTGCTTGGCGTGCAGATTCCGGAGCCTCGTCGTCATCAGGAAGCATAATCATATTGAACAGGAGAGTAAATCCGATAAGGAGAGTCAAAAACCATGAAAACCTAGACATTCTGCAATGACCTTTCAGTGCCTCAAATACGCTGCTACTTTTCCTATCAACACGAAAGGTCCCGTTTACTCAATTTTGGTAGACTATCAACAAAAAGGAGAATGAGTTGGCGACCTAAGAAATACAGACACGTATATACTGGCACAAGCTGGTGCTTAGAGGTGGAAGAGTATGCACTGATCGCCACCCTTTGCTTCATATGGGCCAGTAATCTAGTGGCAAGATGTTGCTGTTTCATATGTTCATATCTGCTGTCAATACTCTGATTGTAATGTCTTTCACTCATATTCAGGCACAACCAGTTGGAACAATTACGTCAGTGCGAACACTTGAGACCAAATCTCCATATTTGGAATAAATAAACGAGAAACATAAAAAAAAGTCGGGCTGAGGGGAGGATTAGCGTGGAAGCAGAGCTTGCAGCCATTTATTCAGCGTAGACTTATGTTAAGAGGCATGTATTTTCAATTGTTGGCATAAATCAAATTGCAACAAATTTCTAATGAGCCATTCATTGTCGGTAACATAGGAATGAATACTTCATGAAATTGGCCTTAGCTCAACTCACAATGCGCCCGCACTACTTTTCTTTGTCTTCTGCCTGAGCTTGGAGAGACTGTGGATGGAGTCTGAGCCATGGGCGAAGACAGCGCATACAGCAAACAGGCCAACAGAGTACCGCCCACCAGCACCTTCATCGCACAAACAAGCTCAGACCCCAAAAGCTCTTCCTCCATTCCCCTTTCTATCCCTCCCTCCGACCCCAGCACCGTCACCCATGAGGCTGGCATGCCCTGCTGCCCTGCGGCTCCTCGCTTGGCTAGCGGTTGCTGGCCTAGGCCTTGCCTCCGCTTCTTTGCCCCGGCCAAGGCTGGATAGAAGCCATGAGATTCGTCGCATTCGACGCAACATCGACGGGCTCTATGCTGCTACAGGTGGGGAAGCAGTGGGGACTTGATTGGAAGAGAGCCTTGAAGATGAGGTTGAGGCTCGACGAAGGTGGGCGATTTCTGTCAGTACAACACGGATTGCGTGGACGGCGGATTCTGCAGCAGCCAGCAGCTCTGCACCTGTCTCTCAACCTACATCGCCTATCAGCAGTTCTGCTACCCAAGTCCACACTTATCCCCTCCCTCTTCCTTTGCCTGAAGACCTAGAGGGCATTTGGCTGCAGAGGTGAACCCTGGAGAAGGCAGCTGCTCCAGCGGGACCATCGGCGACCTCCAGTGCCAGGCCGTCTGGCCCACTACCAAATGCCTCAATGGAGTCTGTCGGTTACCTTGGCCACCTCGCGCTTCCTAATTACAACTCACCCAACTCGGCCACCTCAGATGCTGCGACCAAACAAACACCATCTGCACCGGCACCGTGGCGCAGACTCGCGACGGCACCGTCTGCATCACCAACCCCGGTCACTGCCTTCTTTCCTCAAGAACTTTGTCTGTTCCCCAACATGAGAAGCTCCCTCCCTTTCGGTTCAGGTGAATGTCCTTTGGGCGGCTCGGTGGCAAAGCTGGCCTCCGCGGGGAGCAGTCCGGTGGCCACCACCTGCATCCCTAGTGACCCATCCTCCTCCGCCAGCCTCTGCGCCCTCGGCGGGCTCTCCCTCGGCTACCAATACGATTGCATCCCTGACACCCCCACCACCGGCTACTGCTGCCCCAATCGAGGCTTCCTCACCAATCGAGGCTGGCCAGAGAGAGAACTAGGAGTTTGTAGCTCTGGCCTGCAGCCTGCCTAAAGTAGGAGAGCTGGCGGTGGGCGGCGCCAGTCGTTGGTACTACGACGCAGCGCTGGACCTCTGCCTCAGCTTCTACTGGAACTCCGGCGCCAATCCACAGAGCCCGGATACCTGGAATGCCAACAACTTCCTCAGCCAGGCTCACTGCGAGGCCTACTGTCGATCTGGTGCCCTCTGAGCCCCTACAATCTCCTATTTGCTCTGTCAGGAGGACAGGATGATTGAAGGCTGCAAGCGCGGGGCACCGGAGTACGAGACTGGGCTGGGCTCAGCGCAATCGGCGGAGCGTCGGCGGAGCTGCGCCACCGGGAGCCTCGGCTGTTCCTCGGGCTACGAGTGCACCCGATTCGGCAGTCAGGTGCTGTTTAGGGAGGCGGTTGGAGGTGGTGGGAGGTGAAATAAGAGGTTGCAGGAGGCCTGCTGCCCCAGCCCAACGACGGTGTGCAGTGCGAGTGGGGGTCTGGCGGCGCCGGTGAGCGAGGACGGTGTAGCATGCAACACCGCCGCCATCGCCATGGCTCCCAATCTCAGGCTAGATACCATTTGCAGAAACCTTGCCTGCTCGTGGGAAAGGATTCGGAATATTTGAGGTTCCGCTACGACTCGACGGCGTCTCGCTGTGTGGGCTTTGCCAGCTATCAAGGCTGCGGCGGCAGTTGGAACAACTTTGCCAGCGCTCAGCAGTGCGAATCTTTCTGCAGAGGATGTATGCAGATGCCTTTCCTTGAGCCTCCTTTGCATGATGGCCTGTGCTCTTAGTGTCCTGTCCGGTGGGTCAGCCGCTGAAGGATGCGTCGGGGGGCTTCCAGAGCTGCTCCGGCGCTTCCCAGTGTCCCAGCAGCCACTCCTGCCTCAACGGATTCTGCTGTCCTACAAAGCGTTGCCTCTCATTAAATGCGCCCCTGAAGGAGGTGTGTGAAAAGGGGCGATGAATTGAGAATCGGTGTGCACGGCACCGAAGCAGTTCGGCTCCTGCTCCACCTACCAGACGCGCTTCTGGTTCAATGCGGGCAGTCAGCTGTGCGAAACGCTCGTCTACTCCGGCTGCCAGGGCAACGACAACAACTTCCCCGACGCCCTCTCCTGCCAGAGCTTCTGTCGCGGCGTTCAGCGTCCGCCTCCTCTCTTTCCTCCATCTGTAGAAGCTAATGGATGCTGGCCTATTGGCAGCGGCCCCCCCAGTGCCGGCAGGGATCACCGGCCTAGGTCTTGGCGGGCAATTTCATCACATGTGCTGGCACCGACTCCGCCTGCCCACCCAACTTCCAATGCTACTATGACGGCACTCTCTATGGCTGCTGTCCTAGCAAAGGTCCCCCTCACTGCATCTCAAAGAAGAAGAACTTGTTAAAGTCCATAAATGAAAGGGTAAAAGGGTAAGGAGCAAAGGTAAAAAAGAGGACTATGCACGCCAGGTTCTTAAATCGCAACTTCGTGAAGCCCCCTTATTCTAACTGCATAAAAAGAGAAAGAACGGCAAATAATTTGTTAGCTCAAAACCCGATAGCTCAGCCAGCGTTTGCCGAAGGGGGCGTAGGCGGAAGTACGAGGGGCTGCTGTCCATAATCCCGCAAAGTAGACGCAGGGCAAACAAAGGGTACCGGTGTGCTAGTGATACCCAGCCTGCTCTAAGCAAGGAGCAGCCTCAATCCCGCCCACACTCCATTTCATTCCCCTCTCGGCTCCAGCTCCCGCTGCAATGCGAAGGGCGGCATGCCGAATCACCTGAAGCCTTTCCTCCACCAGCCCCAGAACCTCCTCACTGCCGTAGCCATTCTCTTATGGCCCCTGGTCAGCAGCCAGAGCAACCCTTATGACCTCAAGGCTGGGGCTGCTAGTCTCCGCCAGAATAGCACCGTTCGAAGTGAAACACTCTTTTTTGTCTACCTTTCTAAAGCGATCACATTTCATTTCTCACCAATCGAAGAAAGAGGGAAAAGTGATTCTGACTGTATGCCAGGTGGAATAGGGTGGAGAGGAGTTGAGTGTTGCAGACTACGTGTGCACGATAGCGCCGAATGCGGGACAGGCCTGTGGGCCGAAGACGACACGCTGGTATTTCAATGCCCAGACTCAGCTTTGCGCCACATTCGAGTCAGTCTCATCTCTTCCAAACCACTCAAGAGCTTGCTTGTGACTTCAGGTTCCTGGGCTGCGATGGGAACCCGAACAACTTCCCCAGCCAGGACTTCTGCCAGGAGTACTGCGGCATCAACCGCTGCCCCTACGGCGGCTCTCCCTACAAAGGCTCGCTTCGCTTGCCCAATTCCAGCATCGTCCTTGAGTAAGAGAAGGGGACTGTGTCAGACGGCTCTGGCTCCGCGCTGGTGTGCACATCGGACTCCTCCTGCCCGGCAGAGCACAGCTGCAGCCCAGTTGTTGTCGGCACCAGCAGTGTCAACTACTGCTGCCCTACTCGCTCCTACATCTGCAAGCTACCTCCAGTTCTTCAACTTATTATGACAACCTCATTCCTGCCTTTCTCTCCTCGGCCCTTGTTTGGCCTGAAAACTGGAAACTGCAGCTGGAAGGGGAGCAGTGTGGTCAGTCGGTGAGGCGTTGGGCGTACTCCATCGCTTTGGGCGCATGCACCAGCTTCAACTACCGCGGCTGCGGCGGCAACTCCAACGCCTTCCTCTCCCGATCCCAGTGCCAGCGCTACTGCACCTCCAACGGTCTCTTTCTAGCCCCTCCTACTCTCACACCCCCCTCTCACAACACCTGTTTCACCTCTGTTCCAGCCTGTCTGGGCGGGGAGAAGGTAGCAACGGTGGCCTCCGGAGCAGCGCAGACGTGCAGCCTCAGCACTGCTGTAGCCAGCCAACCTGATTTCCACTATCCATCTCATGCTGGCGGTGTCTTTCAGGTTTCCGGCTGCTCCTCAACTTACACTTGTCGCTCGGATCCCCTCACTAGCACCGCTGTCTGTTGTGGCTCACAACGAGGTTCTCACTCATCCCACATCATTAAACCTTCCAGCCTTCATGCCGTCATGCTCACCATTCTTTAAGCAAAGCATTTGCTCTAAACGTCAGCAAAAGAAGGAAGAGCGTGAGCAGATAAGGAAGGCTTTGAAGGGCAGTGTCCTGCGGGAACTCAGGTCTACTTGGACCCAGCCACGGGCTCGGAGACGAAGTGTCTACCGAACAACGTAAACGCTTGTCCTGGCGACTTCCTCTGCGTTCTCAACGCCGCTAAAGGCTCCTACTACTGCTGCAAGCCCACCGATGCTGCCGGTTCTAGCAGAAGCCTCCGATGAAGCAAAGGAGTCCTCTTCCAGGCTTCTGCCCAGCCGGTCGACTGCTGGACCGCTCCTCGGCTACAGCGCTGGCCACCCGCTGCGCCCTCAACTCCTACAACAGCTGTCGCAGCCGCTACACCTGCAACTCTGCCATCCCCGGCGCCCTTGCCGGCTACTGCTGCTCAAACTTCGTCCAGCGTTCACATTCACACTCTTTCATTGTTAGCCACTTCAAAAATGGCAGAGGTACTTATTTCAGCAAGTTGTCCTAGTGGGCGTGCGGCGTATGTGGATCCGGCGTCCGGCCTGCCTCGTACTTGCACTCTCGGGGTCACCGACTGCCTCGATCCCCGCTTCACCTGTCAAACCACCTCGGCCACCTCACTCACCGGCTTCTGCTGTTCACAGGCGTCTACCTCTTCTGGTTCTCACATCTATGCTTCCATTCTTTTTCCTCCTACTAACCTAGCACTACCCTTCATCACCCACTTTGGCTTTTTCAACCAATAATCCAGACCATATAATCGCCCTATTCCACAAGCTGCCACTTAACACTAGCCAAGCACACACTAAAACTCCTGGCTGCATCTAGACGACTACTGCCCGGCCGGTTTCCGGGTGGAGCGATCCAAGGTCGGCGCCTACAAGAACAACCCTAAGAGCTGTCCCATTTCCGCGCCCAGACAAGTCTGCCCCCCACCCCCAAGGCTTCCCACCTTTCCTACAGGCCTCTTTCAGTTCCAAGGCTGCAGCAAGTTCGCCTATTGCCTCGTGCGCAGCGGCCTACACGCAGCCTTCTGCTGTCAGATGGACACTTCTGGCAGAGTCTGCCCTGATGGCCAAGAGGCCCAGAAGTTCCATCCCCACCCACCCTCGCTTGCACCACCCACCCCTCATGCACGCTGCACAGATGGGAATCCGGCCGCCCGGTGCCCTGCGTCGGCTTCTGCACTAACCCCGACTATGCTTGTCTCAAGCGACAAGAGCGAGCCCTCAGCTTCTGCTGCAGGCCTCAGCCGCCAACCACTACCACCACTACCACTACTACCACTACCACGCCATCTACTACCACTACACCGCGGCTTTGTTAGTAGTGCTTGGTTTCAGAAATAGCAGCTTCCTTCTTCAAACCACAATCTTTGCTCTGAGCGCGGTGAGAACTTGCAGTCTGCCCGGTGGGTATGAAGCAGTACACGAACCCGACTACAGGGCAGGCCGCGGAGTGCTTCATTGGCATCGCCAACAACTGCGCCCCCGGCTTCAGCTGCCAGTACTCCCCCAGCAACGGACGCTACTACTGCTGCGAGTACGATGCTGGTCTCTCTCTCTATCCCTCCCTCCTCCTCCACCCCTCACCAACCACTCCTATCTGGCATCCCCAAGGCTGCCCCGGCAACGGCTACCCCGAGATCGACGGGGCCACCGGGCAGCCTCGCGCATGCTCCGGCCCCGGCCTCGGCTGCAGCAGCCCCGCCTACCAGTGCCTCTACTCCGCCCTCCTCGCCAAAAGCGTCTGCTGCTCCCCGCCCACCACTCGTCCTTGCCACCTCTCTCATAGCCATCATGGATGGAAGAGAGCTTGCTTACAGCCGTCACTTGCGCCAGCGGGGAGGCAGCCTTGCGAACGTCAGCCGGGGCCCTGCGCACCTGCTCCCCTGCCCAGCCCTGCCCCACCGCCACACACGACTGTCTGGCCGTGGACGGACTGAGCGTCTGCTGCCCCAAAGCTGGTACCTCCCGACCCCCTTTACCCTCAGCTTTTCCTTCTCCTGTCCTTGTGTGCTATGGGTGGGATCCTGTCCTTGTGTAGTAGGGGAGTTTGGGCCTGTGAAGGCAATAGGTGCAGGTGAGTGTGAGCAGGGCAAGCCGCTGATGTCCAGTAGCACAGTAGGAGTGCCGATGACCTGCCCCTGCCCAACCGGCTACGACTGTCACCTGTCGCTGGGCAGAGGCCTCTGTTGCCCTAGTAAAGGTGTCCAGAGTCTGTCCCCTTGGTTGTGGTGTGGCCAAGTGTTAGGCTGTGTCTGGTAGAGCTGGTGTGCTCGGAGGCAGTGTCTGGAGGGGAGGCGTGCGCCGGAGGCCGGCCGGTGATGGCCTACGCGGCAGAGGCTGGCCAGTGCAAAGCCTTTGTCTACTTCGGCTGCGGTGGGAACAGCAACCGATTCCCCACACTCGCTGCCTGCAATGCATTTTGTCTCCAGAGCCAGCCATCCGGTTTCAACTTATCATCTTTCAAAAGTTTCATCCCCGCATGCTCTGTCTTCTTCTGCACAGCAGATCCTCATAGGCTTCATTCCTGTGTTGCTTACATGTGCTATGGTTGCGTTTCATTTCTATGGCTGGACATAGCGCATTTGATTTATTTCATACCACATAAGCATTTCATATACAAGGTATTATCGGCTATCGCCAATAGATGCGCGGCCTTGTTCACCTTGTTACGCATTGGAATGAATAATAAGCAAGTCAGCTCAATAAATGCTACAATGACAAACAAAAGTAAAATGCCACAAATTGATCTAGGTCTATTTTGGGTTTCTGAGGCATTTAAATGATAAACAGCAATCTAAATAATAATCAATAATTAATACAAGTAAAATTTAAATTTTCGAAATATTTTCGAATTTCAAGGTCTCCATTTTCGAGGTTTTTTGACCATAAATCAAGAACCAATCAAAATGGCGTCGATCCCACAAAAACGTCCCGAGCCACCACCCAGACGGACCTTCATGCAAAAAATCAGCCAATTTCATAGAGAAACCGAGGAGTACGGGCTGCGGTACCACAAACATATATATATATATATATATATATATATATATATCTATTGGGCTGGCGCGAACGGAGCGTTAGCGGAGTGTCAGCGCCCAGCCCCTCTTTTCGACCCAGGTGTACGTTTTTGGGGTTATTGCTAGATCTTAAAATTGATAAGGATTTTGTGGTTCACAGAAAAGACCAATCGTTCTGATTCTTTTTGCATTGGAAAGAGCATCATCGAATTGACCAAAATTCGCGATAGATTGCCCAAAAACGGCAGAACACAAGAGAAAACTACTCAAAACCATTTGTCCGAACTCCTCCTTCTCCTTCTCCTTCTTCTCCTCCGCATCTATTCTTGAAATGAGAGTAGGTATTCATTTCTTCCCCCCAACCCCCTTCCCCGGGTTTCTGGGCCTCATGTATTTATTCATAACTCTTCAGTTAACAAGAGAGGCACATGCACCAGTGGTGTAGTGGTCTAAGCGATTGGACAGTTGAGGATGAAACTGGTAGGTTCGAATCCATCTCAGGACATACTTTTTATTTTTGGAAATTTAAAGTTGAGAAAACAACTGGTACCATCGCCAGGCCAAAATTAAAGCTCTTTTTGACATTAAGATTTCTCCCAAAAATCGAGTGCCCTAAGCATAAGTCAAGAAAATTTCACAAAAATTGTTTTTTTGACAATAAATATGCATTGTATTTCTTCATTTTCGAATATTTTCTTTTCGTTATATTTTTTAATACAGAAGTTTATTTTTTCTTTTTTTTTTATATATCGAATAAAGTCTTGAATAAATATATAACCAACAATATAAAATTTTTATTTATACATTTTATACATATAAAGTGGAAGAAATTTCTGGTACCATCGGCAGGCCAAATGTGAATCTCTTTTCTCCAAAAAGTAAAAGTAAAAGTCCTGGAGTTTCAAAAAAATGTTCTTTTTTTGTTATAGTTTTTAATGAGTTTAATTTTAATTTTTTTTATTTTTCAAAAATTGTCAAATAATATAAAATTTGTATTTATACATTTTATACTATATTAAAAGTGGAAGAAATAAGTACATCGGCAAGCCAAATGTGGGCCTTTTCTCCAAATTTTGCAATTGCCTCAAAAAGTCAAGGAAATACATTTTCTACTACTAGTGGAATCTGCTGCGTCATCTGCATTTTGTTTTGGGCGCGCATGGAAAGAGACACTGAACTGCGCGCCAAAAACAAAATGCAACTGTCCAAGCAGCAGATTCCACTAGTAGAAAAATTTCCTTACTTTTTACCCCGGCAAAGGAAAAAGGAAAAAAGAACCCCAGCCACAGATTACTAATTTACAAAAAGAAGAATTAAGATTCAGCAAAAATTACCATGACAAAAAATTAAAAATAGCAAAAAAAGAACCAAGAAATTCAATATGGCAATGTTCATGGCTTCGATATGTTCAATATGGCTTCGAAATAAAAGTCAACAAATATTCACTAATCAATAAGAAGAGTATGATGTGCGCCGCAGGCCTCTCCCAACCTTGTCCATATATATAATAGAGGAGCCTGTCTTGTGGGTCGCCACTTTGCGCACAGCCGGGGAAGCAGTTGGGTGGAAGGTGAGAATGGTTTTGGGTAAAATGGGGCCGTCCGATCCAATGGTGCAATTTTCGGCTTGATCCGAGCACGGGAATGTGCTCAAAACATCAAAAATGTGACTTTTATCAATGTTTTGAAGCTGCGCAGTTTTGGGAAGCTACCTCATTGGGCAACGTTTCAGTCATTTATTATAAATAATCCCAAACAATTAAACCCAGACTATCTTTGGCAACCTAACCCCACTCGGGTTGGGTGCCTAATCTTTGAAGTCCCTCGAGGACAGCCAGGTGTTTGCTGTTGCATTCATTTGGTGTGGCTGATGGGTGGGTTTTATAAAAGAGTCATAAGACCATAAAAGAGGCTGAAGCGTGAAAAAAGCTGAGCACCCGTGTAGCGGGACCCATGCAGCCCAAATTCTCAATCCCCCCTCTCCATGCACCATCCAATATCCCAACCCCAAACGTCATGTCATAGAAAGACCCCAAGACATCATTTTCATGCTACTTCGACCCCAAAATCCACAAACTGCGTGCCCCATAAAACTACAAACCATCCTCTCCTTACACCATCCAAACGCCAAACATTACGCCCCATAAAAATCCCTAAACCACTAGCCATTGTCTCTATGCACCATCCAACCCCAAAACCCCAAACATTGTGCCCAATAAAAATTACAAATGATTGTCTCCATACTCCATTCAAAACAATAACCACAAACTTTTACTGTTTTGCACATTTTTAGGATAATTATAAAATATTGGATTTGATGAATACTTACTTGTTACATAGAGTCAATGTAGGCGACGGAGAAGCTCAACCTCAACCCCCTCCCCCCACATCTAAGCTGAGCGCCCGTGTAGTGGGAACCATGCAGACCAAACCTTGAATTTATTTTAAAACAACAATGTCCCCTCCGATATTCGGCAGTTAAATTCTTCTCCAGTCATCTGCACTTTGGTAACAGTTTATACCAGCCAATTTTTACCGCCCTTCCCACCCCCCATTGGTTGAACTGAGTTGAAAACTTTCGCATTTTTGACTCCAGGCTCCATCCACCTACAATTCATCGTCTCCTCTCCATGCACCATTCAACCCCCAAACCCCAAACATCATGCAACATAAAAACCCAAAACCAGTGTCACCATGCTCCACGTATCCTCAATACAGTAAACGCCATGCCCTTTAAAAACCCCAAGCCATCGTCTCTATGCTCCATCTACCTCCAAAACTCACAACAACATGTCCTGTAAAAACTAATTCATTAACTCCATGCGCTCTCCAAACCTCAAACTAAATGCCCCATTAAAATACCGAACTATCATCTCCATGCAGAATCCAAATCCCAAACCCCAATGAAATGCCCCATAAAACCACATGTCATCCTGCTCCATGTACCCCCAAAACTCAAATCGTCATGCCCCATAAAAACCTCAAACCAGTGTCTCTATCCCCAAAGCTCAATCTACCCAAAAACCCCAAACATCATGCACCATTAAAAACCCTAAACCATTCTTTTTGTGATCCACCCATCCCCAAAACCCAAACATCATGCATAAAAAACCCCTAGCAATATTTCCTATGCTCCATTCTATCCCAAAATTCCAACCATCATGCTCCATAAAAACCCCAAGTCATTCTCTCCATGCTCAATCCATCCACAAAAACCAAAGCAACATGCCCCATAAAAATTGCAAAACTTTGTCATTATGCCCAATCCATGTCCCATAAAAAACTCAAGTTATCGTTGCCATGCTACATCCACACCCAAAACCCCAAACGTCATGCCCCATAAATCAACAAGCCATCGTCTGCCTGCACATCCAACCCCAAAACCACAAATAACATGCCCCATAAAAAGGCCAAACCATCATCTCAAATACTCCATCCACCCCCAAAACTCCAAATGTCATGCCCCATCAAACCAAAAGACATAGCCAGGGTTGTAGCTAGGATTTTGGTTTGGAGGAGCAAAATTTAAAAAAGGTTTTCTTCAAAATTTTCCACCAATATTTTTTCTAATTGCAGCCATACCGCTCATTATTGACAAAAAAAATTATTTAAAAAATACAATTTTAAAAAATCTGTAAAATGAATATAAATATAAAATAAATATAATGTAATATAAATGAAGCAATTTTTCTATGTATTTAACACAATTTGCTTTCATAACTTGAAAAATTTGACTAAATTTGCAAATTTTTTTACCCTACTCCAGGCATTACTCCTCTTTCCAAAACGGCATTGTGAAGGCATTTGCCAGAAATACCAGGTCTAACACCATTCCTGCCCTTGCCATAGTCTCTGAGTTATGTAGCTGGTTCCATTGAGTCGCCGTAGGCGACGGCGAAGCTCAACCTAGTCTTATATAATACGGGTGATGCCATTTTCGGAGGGGCATTTGTGCACGCTGGATTCGAAATGTATCCTGGCATATGATACCTTTTTGGATAGATCTCAGCGAGTTGTGCAACATATATTAGGCGCACTATGCTCCAATAATGTTGAATATGAAAAATGGTTGAAAATGTGTGCGATTTTGACGTTTTTGGCTATTTTTTGACTTTGAAACGCCATAGCTCCTCCAGTTTTTAACTTTTTCTGTCGGACTTTTTTTTTATTTCAAGCCTGAACTATTCTGTATAAGACCATCTATTTACATTTTCGTTTCATTACCATTTTATTTGTTAAAAACGTCATTGAGTTAAGTCAATTTTCGTGATTTTGACCCTACTCAGTGAGCTGATGTTTCAAGTTATTTATTAGTAGGTATTTGCCGTGTTCAAAGCCAGAGGTCACTTTGACTGCATGCAATGGTTGCAGTCCTTGATCTTATTGAATTTGCATTTCTGATCAGTGGAGCTTCCAATATTGGTGAAACTTCAAATGCATTTGCTGAGCTGATGAATTGAATTCTTATCAGCATTACATCATGACACCTGTGATCAATAGGTGCCAATCAATGTATTAACTATTTTATGTTAACAATAAATTAAAATAAACTAAAAATGCTGTAAAGTGTGGATGAACAAAAAAATAAACTAAAGATGCTGAATGAAAAGTGTGGGCGCGCGAGGCGCGGCCACTGACCCATATTACTAGTATATATATATGCGGACAGACGGACGAAAAATGGGGTAACTGTTAAAGCGGGCCTTGGCCGCCCGCCGCGCCGGGCGGGGCGCCAGAGCTCCTCCGGCCTCCGGGCAGGGATGCTACGGCCCCTACGCTTCGCCTAGCATGCTTCGCATGCTAGGCTACGCTCCGGGGCCTCCGCACCCATGCCCTACGGCCTCCGGAGCTCTGGCTGCCCTGCCCTTCGCGGCAGGCGGCCTGCGGCCGCGCAAAAATGTTTTGGGGCTCAAAGAAGTCATGCATGAAGCTCATTGCTAATCTTCAATGAATTTGAGGGCTTCTTTGTCCAGCGGGATCTTCGCCCTACTACGCTACCGGCTCCACAACGGCAGTCTCCTGCCAGGCCAACGCCGGCCTCTGCAACGCCTACGCCGGCTACTCATGCCAGGTTTGCCACTCCACCTTTCCCTCCCATCCTTCTCACTCCACCTCTCATCACCTACTCAGCTGGGCCCCAGCGGCACGGCCTACTGCTGCACCGCCAGCCCTGCTCCCCCAGTCACCCCTCCTCCAACTCCTCCACCGCCCCTCTCCTCCGCCTGCCCTCCAGGACAATCCGCCTACCTCCTTCCCGGTCTCTTCTACGCTCACCAGCCCAATAGCTTCGGATATAAAGCAGCCTTAATGTTGAGGCACCAGCGTGACAGCCACCTGCTCCCCCAACCAGGCCAACTGCCCCAGCGGCTTTGCCTGCCTACGAGTGGCCAGCGGGGCTTACATCTGCTGCTCTGCCGCCACACCCCTGCTCAACGTCTGCCCCGCCGGCAGCCAGCCTTACCTCTTCCCCGGCTCCACCGTCCCTTCCTTCCTGCCTGCCTGCCTTCCTTTGCACTACTGGCCTGCAGAATACTCCGAAGGCCTGCTCCTTGCTGGTGGCCGGCAGCTGCGACCCAGGCTACAGCTGCCAGGCGGGGCCTTCCGGCGGAGCCTTCTGCTGCTCTGCTCCCTCCGTTTCCTCTACTTTCTCTCTCACTCTCATTCCCTTCTTACCTTCTTTCTTACCCTCAAACTGGCCGTACTGTAGCGAATGTAATAGAGAAAAAGAAGAAAAAGGAACTATTTCCACTTCCAGTGAATGGAATGAATAGAATGAATGAATGAAGTGAATAGGCGAGCAGCTGCGCAGCGGGAAGCCAGCCACGTCTGCTGTCTGGCCAGCCACTGGCGTGCCAGCCTGGCTCCGCCATCTGCGGCCCCGGTTACCCAACCCTTCCTCTACCCCACCCTTCCCTGAGGGTGAATAGGCTTGAGGCTACACCTGCCAAGGCCCTCGCCCCGATGGCCGCTACTACTGCTGCACTCCACTGGCCGGACAGGGTGGCCTCTGCCCCGACGGCCTCACTCTACAAAGCTCCAGTTCCTTTTCTTTCCCATATTCTCTCCCCAGGCCCAGTGGAGATTGAGGCTCAGTTGTGGCTCAAGGCTGGCGCTGAGGGTGAAAAGGAGGCTTGTAGATGGATTGGCGACGACCTGCAGCCCCGCAGCTCCTCGTTGTGCAGCTGGCTTCAGCTGTCGGTTCAGCATCCAGGGCGGGGCCTACTACTGCTGCGGCAGCCAGCCCCAGCCACAGCCTTCCTATTGCCCTTCCGGGACTACACCCTTCCTTTATCCTCGCACTCAGGTCATACACTTCAATTGCTATATTTTCCCCCCATTTTCGAGCCAGTCATGCAAGCAGCTGAATTCATTATTCACTCAGTCCAGTCGTTTAGCTACGAGGCGGGAGTTTGCAGCTGCCTCTGGCCTGCGTCTATGGACGGAGTCAGTGTCCGGCAGGCAATGCCTGTACCCTGGGCGGCGACGGCGGGGCCTACTGCTGCTCTAGTGCCGCCAGCCCGCCCGGGGACTTCGGCGGCGCCACGCTCAGAACTACCGGTCATCCATCTCCCACTCTCTCCACCTTCTCTCTGTCCTCATGCTTTGCTCTCTGCCAGACCCCAGCTGTCCCGAGGTGGTGGGCGGTGTGGTGTGCAGTCCCGGCAACTCCATGCTCTGCCCCATCACTCTGGGCTTCAGCTGCCGCTACAACGGCCAGCTGGCCTCCTATCGCTGCTGTCGCTCTGGCTACGCCTACAGCAGCCGCACCGTTCCTCTCCTGCTTTCCTCTCTATCTCCCTACATCAGAAGCAAGCTGCAGAGTCGGCGAAGGGCGCGTGAGGCGGAGTCCTGCAGGCCCAGCGAACTGAGCATGGGGCGGGATGATCGGGGGCTGCGCTGTCTGCCGCGTTCGTCTTTCTTCAACATCCATCCAACAAACTGAAGAGGGACATTTGAAGGGCTGCGGCCAGGGGAATCAGGGTGTGAGGAGGACATGCAGTGTGGAGGAGGTTCTTGGGGAGAGTGTCGTGGCGGGGTCTGTCGCTGCCGGCTTCCATTGGCTCTCCACCGACACACTTGTGGTTGGAGCTCTGCGTCTGAGATATTTTTTCTGCATTTGACCAATAGTACATTTTTGTAGTGTCCTTCTGTCCGAAAGAGCTGCGACAGAAGGGCGGCGTGTGCATTGCTCGGGCCGGCTTCTATCGACTGGGTTGAGGGCGTGTTTCTTGAATTTATGTGGCAATATATAAGCTTTGGTATTGTACTGAAAGTGTTTCTTTGCACCATGCTAAAGCTGCAGAGTAGCGAGTGAGGAGTGGTGGGGGACAGAAAGCGCAGACGAGGGCGCAGTAAGCAAGAAGTGGGTGGGAGTAGGCTGCCATGACACGGTCATTACAAGGACGCTGACAAAGGGGAAGGAGTTGGTAAAACTGGCCTGGGGGGGGCTACAAATGCCAGTGCTAGGATATGCGATGCACTGGGAGGGGGGAAGCTTAGGCTGGGCGAAGCAAAGGAAGCAATTGGTGATATGGGTGGGGAGAATCGATGGCCTAGAGGAAGGAGTCAGACTCGATGCTGGCCCGATCTGCACGCAGCTCAGTCTGACTCGCACTGCGCCTGCAATTCATCTGGCCTCTAATGGGCGAAGAGGTGATGGCCTGAAGAGGGTGGAAGTGTACGTGGAAGGAGCGGGGTGGACAGCTTCCTCCACTTCACTCTGGGACTCCTGGGCAAAACGGTGGGACTTGGACTGAGCAGAGCGGCTCAGGCTTTTACCGCGCCGTCCTCAATCCCCCCACATCTCATCCATATCACCGCGTATCCTAGCAGGGAAATAAGGTAGAATCTGTCTATCATAAACCGTTCAATCATTTATCCTCAATTGATAGAAACAAGTTTCTCTCCCTATTATGGTTTTTACCTGCAACATTATCTGTTCATTCATTGCTGCTATGCTAATGACGAGGAAGCATGAGATGAACCTGGGAGAAACTTTCGAAAGTGTGATCGGCGCGTTGATGCAGAAGAAGAGGAGGTCTCCGGTGCAGTTTTGCACTTGCGGAGACGTCGATAGCTCCATTTTCGAAGCATTGTTGCCTTCAGCGTCTTTTATGCTCCCTTTCACTTGCGTCAATTTTGAAGTTTTTAGCTGCATTGTTTTCTTTTTCTCAAATAATGAAAAAAACCATGCTGCAAATAATTATAAGTTGCAAGTGTATGCATATATCTGCGTTTGTGCTTTTGCTGAAGCTGTGTGGATTGTGTGAAGGAGTTAGTGTAGTTGTCGTATTTGCTGTGAGCTGAAAAGAGAAAATTCTAACGCAGCGCGAGAACTAAGAGTACGCGAAACCTGGGGGGAGAGCAGAAAAAGATGGGGGGTGGGCAGGGAGAGTGAGAAGGAGATTCCAGCTAAGAGTGGAGGGGAGAGGAAGATTGAAGCGCGGCCTATGCTGTCCCTCTTTCCCTCCGTTACAGCAAATATCACCCTGGCAACGCACATGGGAGGGACATCGCTCAGCACTGCCTCAGACATCCAGCCACAACTGCAAATGCCCGGCGCAGAAAGCGAATGCAATGTTAGCCGAAACTAGTGGTAGAGGCGGATTCTATGTGGAGGTCGGAGGGAGGGAGGATAAAGGTGATGAGGGGTGGGGGGAGGAAGGAGAAGAGAGGATGACTAGAGTGAGCTGGGGAAAGCGGCGGTGCGGCGTAAGTGTGTGTCTGGTGAGTGCTGAGAAGGTCCACGGAAGCGGAGTCTGCCAGGGGTGTGGAATGGCCGAGGACAGGGAAGGAAGGAAGATGGGACGGGGGCCACAGAGGATCAGGGAGGAAAGGGGGGTCATGAGGGAGGAGGAGACGAGGGAAAGGAGGAAGGTAATGAGGAAGGAGGGATGGGTGTGAAGGGCTCTGTTCATACCAGCAGCTGCCTTACATAGTAAGTACACACCGGGTCTTTGGGCCACCAAAAGGAAAAGCTTCATGGTTACAGGGACGCAGTGGGGGAGGCAGACAGATGGTAGAGGGCGAAATGAAGGGGGGAATGGCTTGGAGGAGGAATGGCGCTGGCTGGGAGGGACGGAAGGAGCTGATGCTGCTCTGATTGCCATCAACAGATACACAGGTAGAGTGCGCGGAGGGTGTGATGGGGCATGAAGGAAGGGAGAGGGGGAGGGGACGGAAAAGGGGGGAGAGGAGGAAAAGAGAGATCAAGAAGGAGAGAGAGGGAGGCGCAGAGAGAGAGGGAGAGTGATGATGATGATGATCAGACAAAGTCGTCGTGCTGATGGTCAAGGTCAGGGTCGTCGGAGCGAGGCTGGTGGTGGTGGGGGCCGAGGACTTTGGCGTCGCCGACGTAGGGCATGCGGGAGGGGGGCTGGTCGAGGACGAGGCTGGTGGAGGGGGCGTCAGCCTCCAGGGCATTCGCCACCGCCACGGAGGCCGCCGTTCTGTCCCCCGTCTGCGACTTCCACTTTCGCCCCTTCTTCAACATCGTCGCCTGCAAACCCATCCCACCCACCCAGTGTTTACCCAACATCCCATTAGCCTCCACGCGTGCATCAGGGGACAGATAGGCTGCCTATATATGGGGTGCAGAACGGGGTCATGGTGGAGGGACAGGAGGTGAGAGGACGGTGTTTACAGATGTTAAATGAGCAGAGGTGCAAGGAGCTCCATATCCGCAGAGTGAAGTAGGCAGGTTTAGTCTGCTAGGTTGGAAGAGGCTGGAACTGGAAGGAGAATGGGCCACAGGAATGATTTGGTCCAACAACAGGTGCTAGAGTAGAGCCCCACTACACAAATGGGCCGGCTAATGTATACCAGGCTAATGAGGCACAGGGCAATCTGGTTAAAAGGTAAAAGACACTGCGAACTTTCGGCATTTCATTCCAGCATCCAGGACAACCCACAGCAAATTTGGCTAAACAGGTTAGAATTCTTGGGAAATTTTAGATCATTATGTTTTTTGTTGTTTGCATTGCCTGCATGTTTCCTATGCAGTTCTGGCAGATTAGGAGGATTAGAATGAGAACTGTTGGAAAAGAATGGACAGGCTGTGTGAAAAGCAAGGAGAAGCTAAAAAGAGCAGAAGGAGTTGACTGATGAAATGCCGAAAGCATGGAGGTTATGAGATGGAACGCTTGCTGCACTGTGATCCACAACACCTCACAGGACACCACCGGTCGCTGTCATCCAAGCTTCCTCTGCTCTAAGCCATTTAGAAGGCTCTAGCACAACCCGCTGGCTTTGGAGGTCAGCGACAGGCATGAAGGAAAGAGAAGGAAGAAGAAAAGGGGACGAGACTGAGGCAAGGGCTGTGGGACGAGCAGAGAGGGTGGAGGAGGGAAAGGTAAGAAAGAAAGAAGGAGGGATGGAAGGGACTAACGTAGAGCGGAGTTTTGAGGATGGTGATGGTGCCGGCGGCTTGGAGGTGCGGCTCCCCGTCCACCTGGACGGCCACCTTCTCCGTCGTCGTGATCTTGATCTGCAAGGCTCAGGTTGGGGCTAAGCTGGGGGCAGGAGGGAGGGAGGCAAAGGAAGGAAGGGGACATGGTCGCCCTGAGCGATGCGGATGCCTTGCTGGATCTTCTGCTGCATGTTGCCGAGGTGCATGACGCTCTTGACGCCGACGACCTCGAGGAGGCCGTCGTGGTGCGTGGGCTTCTTGAACTCCCCCCGCTCTTTCTCCGGGCCCCAGATGTTCGCGCCCGAGCCCCAGCTACAGGCCGTCCCACTATTGGACTGGACTGGGAGGTGGGGGAAAAGGGAGGGGAACCTGAGGATGTTGAGAACGATGAGACCCTCGATCTGGGGCAGTTCGATGTGGCGGCCGTTGACGTCGAGTCGGATCTTGCGCTGGAAGTTGCTGCAGTCGTTCTTGATCATCTTCTGCACCCCCACCAGACCGTAGTAGCCCTGAGAATTTGAACCAGTGCTCAGGACAGGAAAGGAGGTGAGGCCAGAAAACCTTGTTGACGAGTCGGTTCTTGAATCGGTCTGGGTGCTTGATGCGTTTGTTGTGAAAGTCCAGACAAACGCTAGCGTCGATTCCTGGAGGTGTGAGACTGTGAGAGAGGGATGAAAGGAAGTGGTGAGAGAAGCGGAGTAAAAGGACCGATGCCGAAGTAGTTGTTCATGATGATCATGCAGGACTGCTCCTCGGGGTTGTTCATGCCGCCGGGCTCGGTCTCCGGCTGTGAGATGGAGGGCATTTCGGAGTGTTCCTCCTCGCGGAAGACGACGGTCCATCGGTCGAGGCGTATCTCCTCGGCGTCGATGGTGTCCTTGAGGAGTTGTAGGGTGTCCTCGGTGCCGGTGTGGCCGCCGCCCCAGTTGAGGACGCGGGCGAGGTCGTTGCCGGTGCCGAGGGGTACGATGCCGCAGGGGGGCGAGAAGCAGGCGGCGTCCTGTTTGGCGTTGTCCAGGCACTGGAGGACCCAGCCGACGGTGCCGTCGCCGCCGCAGACGAGGATGCGGTACTTCTCCACCTTGCGGAAGACGTAGAGGCCGACGAGGGGGCCGCCGTTGATGACGTCGAAGACCTGGAAGGGGTTGAGGAGTTTGCGGAAGGCGCGGATGAGGTCCCAGCCCTGGCCGCCCTTCTCCCCGCCGCCGGCCTTGACGTTGACGAGGACCATCAAGGGCTCGCTGTCCTTGGCCAGGGCCTCGACGTGGATGTTGGGGAGGCAGAGGACGAGGAGGTCGCGGCCGTCGTTCTTGGCGCCGGAGAGCTTCACGACGGCCTTGGTGGCGGCCTTGGGGGAGTTGAAGGTGACGACGAGGGAGCCGTACTCGTAGTAGATGGGGCCGATGGCGGTGAAGGGCCGCTCGTCGGAGCCCAGGAGGCGGATGAGGATGCGCTCGTACTGGCGCTGGTTGAGGTTCTTGGGGAGGTTGCCGATGAAGACGGAGACGGTGGAGCCGTGGGGGTCCTCCTTCTCCTGGAGGTAGAAGCGGACGAGGTGCCACTCCCGCAGACTCCTCCGCCGCAGCCCGTGCACCAGCTCCAGCACCAGCTCCCCCGCCTCCAGCACCTGCTCCACCACCCCCTTGTCCAGCGACACCCTCACCAGGTTATAGCGCCCCTTGGCTTTGGGGTCCAGGCCGAAGCGCACCAGGGCATCCGCGATGATCTCCTCCACCGTCCTCCCCGGCCCCACCCGCAGGCTGCAGAACGTCACCGGGATCCGCAGCCAGCCCCCGTGCACCCGGATCGTCACACTCTCCGGCTCCGGGTCGTAGTAGCGGAGGAAGAGGGAGGGGCGGGAGTGGGGGGACGAGGCTCTCTGCTGCAGCTGTCGCAGTGGGCATGGATCGGCCAGGGGCTCCTCTTCGCTGCCGTCCTCGTTGCCGATGAGGCAGAGTCGGTAGTGGGCGGCGGGGTGGATGATGTGGAAGGCGCGGAGGGCGGCGTCCCGGATCTGCTCCGTCCCGGCCTCCTTGCCGACGAAGATGGAGCGGAACTGGCCGGCTTCGAAGGAGCCGTTGCCGTCGTAGAGGCGGAGGAGCTCCTGGTCCTCCTTGTCCTTCTCCTTGTCCGCAGCGGTGGCCATGGGCGGGGTGGAGGGGCCGCCGGAGTTGGGCTCAGGCTCGGGGGCGGTCTTGGAGGGAGTGCCGGCGGTGATCTCCTTGCGGCGTATGCGGAGCAGCTGTTCCATGGGGAGCTCGGTGCGCGGGACGGTGAGGGCGGAGGGCGGGAGGATGATCTTGGAGAGGGTGCCGAAGTCGCAGTGGGTGGGGAGGAGTTTGTAGCAGCAGGCGTGTGCGGGGGTCTGGCACCACTGGCAGCGCATGCCGGCGAGGCACTCCTGTGAGTAGCAGCTCTTGGCGCAGACGGAGCACTTGGTGCCGGGTGCCAGGTTGCCCTCGCGCCAGTGGTGGTGGAGGACGGAGGCGGCCTGGTCGTAGGAGGCGCTCCCCGTCGCCGCCTCCTTGCAGTCGCTCACTGCCAGGTCCCTGCACTCCCCGTGCACGTAGTATTCGCACACCTCGCACTCGTAGCACTCCCCCCGCTCCTCGCACCGCTTACGGCACACGTTGCAGAACTTCTTCTCCAACCGCCCCCGGTTCTCTGACCAGGAGTGAGCCACCGGATTCTCAATCACCCTCTCTCCCACTCTCATCCTTTTCTCTCTCCCCCTCTCACCTTGATCAGCTGCATGGCCACGCCCGAGCAGTAGGAGAAGACCTTCTCCCGACACTTCTCATGACACGTGTAGTTGCACACTGCAACTGCTTTTTATCCCAAGTGTTCAACATCACTTCTTTAACTACCGCTTCTGTTTTAAAAAAGACTTTAAAGGGTGATGCAGATGAAAGATATTAAACTACTTTTATGAAGGGAGATTTGAAAAGAGTAGGTGGAGAGAGAAGAGGGGGTTGACCTTCGCAAGAATACCCGGTGGAAAGGAGGCCCCAGATGAGATCGCAGCAGGAGTGGCAGTAGGTGGGCCTTGTGTAGGTCTTCTTCATGAAGAAGTGCCCGTGGTCTCTCTCCGCTGCGGCTAAAGGGGTAGGCGGAGAAAAGTAGAAGAGACCTTCGCAGGAATAGCCGGTGGAAAGGAGGCCCCAGATGAGATCGCAGCAGGAGTGGCAGTAGGTGGGCCTTGTGTAGGTCTTCTTCATGAAGAAGTGCCCGTGGTCTCTCTCCGCTGCGGCTAAAGGGGTAGGCGGAGAAAAGTAGAAGAGACCTTCGCAGGAATAGCCGGTGGAAAGGAGGCCCCAGATGAGATCGCAGCAGGAGTGGCAGTAGGTGGGCCTTGTGTAGGTCTTCTTCATGAAGAAGTGCCCGTGGTCTCTCTCCGCTGCGGCTAAAAGGGGTAGGCGGAGAAAAGTAGAAGAGACCTTCGCAAGAATAGCCGGTGGAAAGGAGGCCCCAGATGAGATCGCAGCAGGAGTGGCAGTAGGTGGGCCTTGTGTAGGTCTTCTTCATGAAGAAGTGCCCGTGGTCTCTCTCCGCTGCGGCTAAAGGGGTAGGCGGAGAAAAGTAGAAGAGACCTTCGCAGGAATAGCCGGTGGAAAGGAGGCCCCAGATGAGATCGCAGCAGGAGTGGCAGTAGGTGGGCCTTGTGTAGGTCTTCTTCACGAAGAAGTGCCCGTGGTCTCTCTCCGCTGCGGCAAAAAGGCCTCCAACCCCACTCACATCAATTCACCTCCCAGTTAAATCTCCCACAAACTAAAATTCACCACAGCTGGACGAGCTTTCCAGCAAGTTCTCGTCCACATTGTTGCCCTCTATAGCCATTCTTCCTGCAAATGTCAGTGGTCCTAGATGAGGCTGGAGGGAGGTGAGGATGGGGTGGATGGAGTGTACCGACCGGGGAGGTTGGTTGGTGGTGGGGGTGGGCGTGTTGGGGGGTCAGGATGAGGCGGGGGGCATGGCGGGGAGGCCGGCGGTGTGGCGCCCGAGGACACCGAACGGCCACCACCGGCGCAGCACACCGGCAGTGCACACTCGACACCCACCACCCTCTCTCTACACTCTCCCTTCTCACTCTCTCCCTCTCTGCAACCTATCTCCCATCCCCTCCTTTCACCCCTATCTCCTATCCCCTCCTTCCACCCCTATCCGCCCTGGATGGATGGATGGATAGATGGATGGTTGGGAAAGAAGGAGCTAGGTCGGCTAAATGAGGGCATTGGAAAAGGGAATGAAGCAGTGCGGGTATTTGCTGGAGCCTGAAAATTGGGGCCAGCCAGGGCTGGGAGGCAGAGTGAAGCGGGAGAAGAGGAGGAAGAGGGAGGGAGAGAGGAAGGGAGCTAAGGTAAAGAAGGCGGCAGCCTAGCGGGCCGCTCCTGGCAATATAGGGCAGGGAGAAAGTAGGCAGAGGAGGGAGGGACGGAGGCAAGTAGGGAAGGAGGGAGGGAGGGAGGGAGGGAGGGAGGGAAGGAGGGAGGAGGGACATAGGGAGTCGGGACGCATACTCACCCCCCTTCCTACCCCTTGCCTGCAGGACGTGGATGGGAATGGAGACAGGGGAGGTGGGGAAGGGAGGGAGGAGGATTCACAATGTTTTGAGTAGTTTTCTCTTGTGTTCTGCCGTTTTTGAATCTATCGCGAATTTTGGTCAATTCGATGATGCTCTTTCCAATGCAAAAAGAATCAGAACGATTGGTCTTTTCTGTGAACCACAAAATCCTTATCAATTTTAAGATCTAGCAATAACCCCAAAAACGTACACCTGGGTCGAAGAGAGGGGCTGGCGCTGACACTCCGCTAACGCTCCGTTCGCGCCAGCCCAATAGTATATATATATATATATATATATATATGTTTGTGTACCGCAGCCCGTACTCCTCGGTTTCTCTATGAAATTGCTGATTTTCTGCACTAAGTCCGTCTGGTGTGCTCGGACGTTTTTGTGATCGACGCCATTTTGATTGGTTCTTATTTATGTCAAAAAACCTCGAAAATGAGACCTTGAAATTCGAAAATATTTCTAAAATTTAAATTTTACTTGTATTAATTATTGATTATTATTAATAAATTGCGCCCACCATTTAATGCCTCAGAAAACTGAAATAGAACCTAAAAATTAATTTGTGCATTTTACTTTTGTTTGTCATTGTAGCATTTATTCAGCTGAGCTTGCTCTTATTATTATTTCAATGCGTAACAAGACAAGCCGCGCATCTATTGCGATTATAGACCTTGTATATACGAAATGCTTATGTGTATGAAATAAATCAAATGCGCTATGTCCAGCCATAAAATGAAACGCAACCATAGCACATGTAAAGCAACAGAATGAAGCTGATGATGTCTTGCTGCGGCAGAGAGAGCATGCGGGATGAAGCTTTTGAAGATGATAAGTTAAACCGATGCTGCTGAAACAAAATGCATTCAGCAGCGAGTGTCAATTTTCTGTTCCCACAGTACCGCAGCCGAAGTAGACAAAGCTTTGCACTGCCAGCCTCTGCCGCGTAGGCCATCACCGCCGCCTTCGCGCACGCTCTCCTCCAGACACTGCCTCCGAGCACGCTTACCAGAGACACAGCCTAACACTTGCCACACCAACTAAGGACAAACTCTGACACCTTTACGAGCAACAGAGTGCCGCCCAGCGACAGTGACCGAGCCGTTCAGCAGTCATTCACTCCTACTGTGTGACTGACATCAGTGCTTCCCTGCTCACACTCACCTGCACCGTCGGCCTTCAGAGCCGAGCTCCCCCACCACAAGACAGATCCCACCCATAGCACAGAAGACACAGAGAAGAAAAGCTGAGAAAGGCAGACGGGACAGCAGAGGCTCAGTCCGTCCACGGCCAGACAGTTGTGTGTGGCGGTGGGGGCAGGGCTGGGCAGGGGAGCAGGCGCGCAGGGGCCCTGCTGACGTTCGCAGAGGCTGCCTCCCCTGGCCGGCGCAAGCGACGGCTGTAAGCTAGTTCTCTTCCATCCATGATGGCTACTATAAGAGGTGGCAAGGACGAGTGGTCGGCGGGGTGCAGCAGGCAGCTTCCCGCGAAGGATGGCGGAGTATAGGCACCGGTAGGCGGGGCTGGAGCAGCCGAGGCCGGGGCCGGAGCATGTGCGAGGCCGGTCCGGTCGCCCCGTCGATCTCGGGGTAGCCGTTGCCGGGGCAGCCTTGGGGATGCCACAGCAGGAGTGGTTGGTGATGGGTGGAGGAGGAGGGAGGGATAGAGAGAGAGACCAGCATCGTGACTCGCAGACAGTAGTAGCGTCCGTTGCTGGGGGTAGTACTGGCAGCTGAAGCCGGGGGCGCAGTTGTTGGCGATGCCAATGAAGCACTCCGCGGCCTGCCCTGTAGTCGGGTTCGTGTACTGCTTCATACCCACCGGGCAGACTGCCCCCCGCGAGCTCTCACGGCGCTCAGAGCAAAAGATTGTGGTTTGAAGAAGGAAGCTGCTATTTCTGAAACCAAGCACTACTAACAAAGCCGCGGTGTAGTGGTAGTAGTATGGAGTGGTAGCGGGAGTAGCGGGAGTGGTGGTAGTGGTTGGCGGGTGAGGCCTGGAGCAGGAGCGGAGGGCTTGCTCTGTGTCGCTTTAGATAAACAGAGTTGGGGTTAAGGGCAGAAGCCGACGGCAGGGCACGGCGGGTGGCCGGGTTTCCATCTGTGCAGTGTGCACGATAGGTGGGTGGGGCAACCGAGGGTGGGTGGGTATGGAACTTCTGGGGCCTTTTTGGCGATTCATGGCACCCCCCGCGAGAACTGTCCACTGTGACAGCAGAAGGCTGCGGTGTAGCTGGCTGCGGATGAGGCAATAGGCGGACTGCTGCAGCCTTGGAACTGAAAGAGGCCTGTAGGAAAGGTGGGAAGCCTTGGGGGTGGGGAGACTGCCCGGGTGCGGTATGGCCAGCTCTTAGGGTTGTCTTGAGGTGCTGGACCTTGGCACCGCTCCACCCGGAACCTGGCTGGGGCAGTAGTCGTTGAGATGCAGCCAGGAGTTTTAGTTTGCGACCGGGCGAGTGTTAAGTGGCAGCTTGTGGAGAGGGCGATAGTATGGTCTGCATGAATTGGTTGAAAAAGCCAAAGTCGGCGATGAAGGGTAGCGCTAGGTGAGTAGGAGGAAAAGAATGGAAGCATAGAGGTGAAAACTAGGATAGGTAGACGCCTCTAGGGCCAGATTTCGGTGCGGTGAGGTGGCCGAGGCGGAGTTCGACAGGTGAAGCGGGGATTGAGGCAGTCGGTGACCCCGAGAGTGCAAGTACGAGGCAGGCCGGGTGCTGCATCACAGATGCCGGCATGCCCATGAGGACAGCTCCGCCGAAAACAAAGTACCTCCGCCATTTTCCAAGCGGGTGAGCACAATGAAAAAGTGGCTCTTAAAGGGCGAACGCCGGATGAAGTTTGAGCAGCAGGTAGCCGGCAAGGGCGCCGGGGATGGCAGAGTTGCAGGTGTAGCGGCTGCGACAGCTGTTGTAGGAGTTGAGGGTGGAGCGGGTGGCCATCGCTGTAGCCGAGGAGCGGTCCAGCAGTCGACCGGCTGGGCAGAAGCCTGGAAGAGGTCTCTTTGCTCCATCGGAAGGCTTCCGGCGAGCTCGGCAGCATCGGTGGGCTTGCAGCAGTAGTAGGAGCCTTTAGCGGCGTCGAAGACGCAGAGGAAGTTGCCAGGACAAGCGTTTACGTTGTCCGTACATAATTCGTCCCCCAGCCCGTGGGTGGGTCCAGAAAGCCTGAGTTTGGCAGCAGGACAATGGCCGTCGGGTAAGCCTTCCTTATCTGCGCATGATCTCTTTTCCTTTGCTGAGGGTCTAGAGCAAATGCTTTGCTTAAGAAAATGGTGAGCATGACGGAATGAAGGCTGTAAGGTTTAATGATGTGGGATGAGTGAGAAGCTCTTGTTGTGAGCCACAACAGACAGTGGTGCTGAGTGAAGGTACCCCAGCGACAAGTGTAAGTTTAGGAGCAGCCGGAAACCTGAAAGACACCGCCAGCATGAGATGGATAGTGGAAATCAGGTTGGCTGGCTACAGCAGTGCTGAGGCTGGATGTCTGCGCTGCTCCGGAGGCCACTGTTGCTGACCTTCTCCCCGCCCAGACAGGCTGGAACAGAGGTGAAAGAGGTGTTGTGAGAGGGGGGTGTGAGAGTAGGAGGGGCTAGAAAGAGACCGTTGGAGGTGCAGTAGCGCTGGCACTGGGATCGGGAGAGGAAGGCGTTGGAGTTGCCGCCGCAGCCGCGGTAGTTGAAGCTGGTGCATGCGCCCAAAGCGATGGAGTACGCCCAACGCCTCACCGACTGACCACACTGCTCCCCTTCCAGCTGCAGTTTCCAGTTTTCAGGCCAAACAAGGGCCGAGGAGAGAAAGGCAGGAATGAGGTTGTCATAATAAGTTGAAGAACTGGAGGTAGCTTGCAGATGTAGGAGCGAGTAGGGCAGCAGTAGTTGACACTGCTGGTGCCGACAACAACTGGGCTGCAGCTGTGCTCTGCCGGGCAGGAGGAGTCCGATGTGCACACCAGCGCGGAGCCAGAGCCGTCTGACACAGTCCCCTTCTCTTACTCGAGGACGATTCTGGAATTGGGCAAGCGAAGCGAGCCTTTGTAGGGAGAGCCGCCGTAGGGGCAGCGGTTGATGCCGCAGTACTCCTGGCAGAAGTCCTGGCTGGGGAAGTTGTTCGGGTTCCCATCGCAGCCCAGGAACCTGAAGTCACAAGCAAGCTCTTGAGTGGTTTGGAAGAGATGAGACTGACTCGAATGTGGCGCAAAGCTGAGTCTGGGCATTGAAATACCAGCGTGTCGTCTTCGGCCCACAGGCCTGTCCCGCATTCGGCGCTATCGTGCACACGTAGTCTGCAACACTCAACTCCTCTCACACCCTATTCCACCTGGCATACAGTCAGAATCACTTTTCCCTCTCTTTCGATTGGTGAGAAATGAAATGTGATCGCTTTAGA
>JASANA010004640.1:0-32020 GCA_030248095.1 Ptycholaimellus sp. GST1_10
CTTCTTTGAAAGATTCTAATTATTTTACAAAGCAGACTAAAATTCATTTTAGCAGACTCTTTCTCAGCATCCACAGTAACCTGCAAAAAACCAAAACTAGGCAAAATGTGCAATGTGTAGCCCAGCAAGATACTATCGGCTATTGTCAATACATATTTCATGTCACATGATTCACACTCGCCTGAATCACAATCATATTTGGATATGGGCGATATATTTCCGGATAAAGAAATGCAATGCGAGCGGTGTCCACTGCACCTGTCTTTGGGAGAACTGGCACTTCACACTGCGGCCTTTCATTTCAGTGACTCTGAAACAATGCCTCAGTGGCACTGTCCCACTTGCAACTTCAGCTCCTGTCGACCTCGAAGAATCGTCTGTCATGCCATTTTCGAAAACCATGAACTTCCCCGGCTGCAAAAACCTTCCATAAATTTCGTCTTTCCTTCCCAGACTTCAGCAAATGGCCAGACATTTTCCAACACTGCCGGAGTATCCAATGCCAAAACCGAGACCGTTTATTTGTCGGACCCAATTTCCTGTCCCGAGCCTACAGCGGCTCCGACCCTGACACCCACTCCAAATCCTTCTGTGACCAGAGAAGGAAGCCAGTGCCGCCGCTGCTACAAGAGCATCAAAGACAATAGGTGGTTGGGCATTGTCTGCAACTGCTCCCCCCTGCAACCCTGATCGTTGAGGAGGCTGTCTTCTAGGGAGCGGCACGTGGTTGCCTGTCTCGGCCTGCGACCCTACGCCTGCAGCAGTTGTGGCTCGCGTCAGACGCAGAGCAGTCCTGTCTATGTCCACATTCGCAGGAACCCAGGATGCAGGTTGACCCAGAAAAATTAAAGCAATGGGTGGAGAAGGGAGTAAGTTGCAGCGAAGGCTATCCGGTCTTGGTGGAAAAGGAAAAGAATGAAGCAGTTGTTCGCCGGGGCCTGGCAGAGTGTTTTGGAATTGATGACAGCAGTTGGGGAGGGTTCACGAGGAAACACTGAAATGGAAAATGGGACATGCTGCTTGGAACACAATTTTAAGCTACGTTGATTTTCTGTCCCATCTAAAACCCCCAAAAAATATGCCAAGTCCGCAAAAAATAAGCCCGCATGCGGAATTATAAGTTCCTTCTTGGAATTGAAATCTTTTTTATTATGTTATATTGGTTATCATATAGATAGGATTTTGGCTTAAGAGGCGGTTTTTGAGAAGGGCACTAATGGGAGACCCATGGATTTTTTGACCCCCTATTTTTATGACAGGAATGAAAAGATATATATCTAATAAGTAAAATTCATCAATATACTTGGGGTTGAAACTCAATATCCAGGTCAGAACAGCTCTTGCCAGCTTAGATGTTGCAAAATTTTTGAGTTTTTAGTGTTTTTTATAGTAAAACTCAAATTTCAGACTCATTTTTTTCTCAAAAGTAGGCAAATTGGGCATGGATCTGTTCATCTACATTAGCTTCACACTCCCATGCCAATAGTTTTTAGATTTTCTACCAAAAATTTTCATATTTTGTCCAAAAACCTAATCAAAGCCATAAAATGAAAAATTGAGGTTTCCCAAAAACATCAATTTTCCCAAAATTTTTGGTCGAATGGTGCGAATTAAACTTCTTCATCGTATTTCTCGTGAAATTTTAGTCCAGAAACTGCTTTTAGAATTGCCACTTTAGGTATAGCCAAAAGAGATAATAGCCCAAACATGACGAGCACCAAAAATATGCCCTATGTTATAACATAGGGCAATTTAGCAGATGTAAAATTTTGCTGCTAAAAAACTTCCTACTCTTCAGCAAAACAGTATTGCTCAATTTCCTTTTGTGAGCTTATCACCCAAAGCCTTATGCAGGTATTTAACAAAAAAATGGCTGGGTTTTAGTTTATATACACCTGAAATACAACTGAAAATATCATTTCTATGCCCAGTTTCAATATATTTTGGAATTAATTACTTCAACGTTTTTTGCTCAAAATGGTCACAAATGAGCAAAATTACCAAGTGATCAGATTCCAAAATATTTTGAAATTGGGCATAGAAATGATATTTTCAGGCATATTTGATGCCAGATCATCGATAAATGCCATTGGAAACAAAATTTAAGGTGAACTTTTTTGGTCGCTTTTGTCCCATGTTATAGCATAGGGCGAATCCCTACCTGTTTGCACACTTCGCATAATTTGTCATGTATACAAACTTAAACCCAGCAATTTTTTTGGTTAAATACCTGCATAGGCTTTGGGTGATAGCTCACAAAAGGAAATTGAGCAATACTGTTTTGTTGAAGAGCAGGAAGTTTTTTAGCAGCAAAAATTTACATCTGCTAAATTGCCCCTATGTTTTAACATAGGGCATATTTTTGGTGCTCGTCATGTTTGGGCTATTATCTTTTGGCCATACCTGAAGCTAATTCTAAAAGCAGTTTTGGACTAAAATTTCACGAGAAATACGATGAAGAAGTTTAATTCGCACCATTTGACCAAAAATTTTGTGGAAAATTAATGTTTTTTGGAAAATCTAAAATTTTTCATTTATGGCATTGATTAGGTTTTTGGACAAAATATGAAAATTTTTTGGTACAAAATCTAAAAAACTATTGGCATAGGAGCGTGCAGCTAATGTAGACGAAGAGATCCATGCCTAATTTGCCTACTTTTGAGAAAAAAAATGAGTCTGAAATTTGAGTTTTACTATAAAAAACACCAAAAACTCAAATTTTGCAACATTTAAGTTGGCAGAGCTTTCCTGACCTGGATATTGAGTTTCAACCCACCAAGTATATTGATGAATTTTACTTCTTACATATTGTACTTTTGATTCCCATCAAAAAAGGGGGGTCAAAAAATCCATGGGTCTCGGCCTTTGGGTCATTCGTGCTCTTCTTACAAAATGCCTCTTAAAGATTATAATTTCGCAAAGTCACCAAAATGTCCGCGCGAACGCGAAAACATACCCCCAATTAAAAATGAGCTGCTTTATTTTTCAATGCATGTACGCCTCTTCACAAATTAGATGGGCAGAAATCAATGGCAATCAAAATGTTGATGTGTGGCTAGATGTTGGGTAGTAATAGGGGCTGGGGGCTACTGCTCGCTCTGTGCACCACGGACGACGATTGTTGAATCGGCGCGCCTCGAGCAAGGCTCTGCGTCGTCCCTGGGCCAGCAGTACTCCTCCGACGCTGATTCCGACCCCGCGTCGCACGCACACTGTCTCTGCAAACAACCCTTTTCCCCTCCATTCCCGTTTCCATTTCATTTTCCTTTCTTCCATTTTCCTTCCATCTGCTCTCAGACAAAGCCCACCTCCACGATGCATTGGCGAGTGCCTGCACCTTTGCAAGTCCTGCAATGAGTGTTCCCCTTGCTGAAGGGAGCGGGAAATGGAAAAGCCAAGGTGACCCTGAAACGTGCTCTGAGACCGCTGGCCTGGTGACAGGGGGTCCAGGGAGCCCCAGTCCCTGCCTCTGGACAGAATCGGGGGCCTCTGCTGGCTGCGTTTCAGCTGGCTACCTGAGAGGCGAGAGGGTCGATGTAGAGCTGAACTAGAGCGATCAGAAGCTTAGAACGGGTTGATCTACAGATCGCAGTTCAGACTCGTGGTCGTCCGTGACCCTATATCTGGGTCATTCACCCACAGCTCGCTGTCCACTGTGTCCCTAGTTTCGAAGCTGAGTATGCAGTTGAAGTCCATGTCAGCTTTCTTGTCAAAGTTCCCGTCGAACTGGAAGCTGCGACATTTCCCATCGGCAGGCTCGAAATCCTGCAGGCCGGAAGAGTAATTCTAAGGAGGAGGAAAGGGCAGCAAATACCCGGCTCTCCAGACAGGCCACGAGGCACTCTTCTTCGGAGTAGACGGGGATCACATGGCTCACGTCTCCCAACAGAGCTTTCCAGAGAAAACCCGGAAGGGGGGGTCCCCAACACTCCAGCCCCTCTGAAAAACCAGAAGTGAAAGGGTGAAGGGGCGAAAAGAGCTAGTGATATTGGCCTGTGCTCAACTCAAAATACATTCAGTCCTTACAGACTTCTCCTCTAAAGGCCGTCCAAGGAAATGGAAAAGGCAAAGACTAACCAGAGATGCAGTTTTTCTCAAAAAATGTGCCGACGACCTTGCGCTCTTCGAAAACTGCAGCAGAGTTA
Source organism: Ptycholaimellus sp. GST1_10 (assembly GCA_030248095.1). Lineage (NCBI taxonomy): Eukaryota > Metazoa > Nematoda > Chromadorea > Chromadorida > Chromadoridae > Ptycholaimellus > Ptycholaimellus sp. GST1_10. The sequence goes on from JASANA010004640.1 coordinate 4,146, forward strand.
GCCAGCCTACAGGCGCTGCCGTCCCAGTTGGCAAACCTACACTCCTTCCCGCTCTGCACGTCTGAGACACTGGTCAGCGATTCAAAGGGAGTTTAGAGTGCATGCCACCGGAGTTTTGCCGCGGCAGGCTGCACTGCATGCTTCTGGGGAGCTGATGTCGGCCACCAATTCGCCGCCGCCATCAAGCACGGCATTATAGTCCTCCGTCTCGAAGAATGCGCTTTTCGTTCCACTCGGACAAGAATCCTGCTATTAATGTTCAGCTATGCATTGCGTTTTATGTGGCAAACTCCATGGTGGCAAACATAGCTGGATAATCAATTGTTTTTTTGCTACAAATGATCCAGATGTGAAAAGCCCCCCAAAAAGCTTGGTAAAACCTTTGGCGCTGGTGTGGTGGTTCTGACCTGAAATGGGTACAGCATTACTCAAGTGAGAAAGGAAGAATGGGGTCGATAGAAACTGTAGTGGTGGTCGGCGCAGGTGTCGTAGCGCTGCAAACGGCCTGTTTCTGGTAAAATGTTGAACCACGGCAATGCTGAGGGAAGCAGCTGCATTCAATGCTGTCTATTTTGTGATTGGAAGAAGATTTTGGAAACCCGTGCCTGGTGATAGGAAACTGGTAATGATTTGGGCGTGAATATGGCTGCTGATGACCTCTGCTTCCATATCCTCTCTGCAAATTAAAAATATATACCGTCGATTTGAAAAAAACATCTTTTTTCATCTCAAATTATCTTCAAATTTTAAATTTCCAGCATCCGATCATAGTTGGAGAATACCAGCCAGTGGTCACGTGGTTCTAATTTCTGTGCTAGGTCACACATGCGTCTAGTGCTTCTGCATCTAAGTACAAATGCATTGCCTGCATTTGAGGCCGATGGTGCGTGGGCTGCCATCTGCGGCTATAGCTGCGTTTCACTCGGCGCCCGGCGTAGCTCGGAGTGCCCAGGCTGAACGTTCCACTTTTGAACCTCAAGTCAGCCAACCCTTCCTTCAACTTTACTTCCAATCCTCCTGTACCCAAAGGACAGGCAAGCATAGGACGTGTGTACCATTTGCAGAGCCAAGAAGAGGACTGGTATTCCACTGCATGGCAAATGGCATTCGTCTGGCATTGGGACCTGGGTTGAAAGGCTGTTTGAAGGACCAAGCGATACAGGGGGAAGAAAATGATGACAGGCAGTCGTGTTCTGAGATGCCTTTGATTTGGTGGATGGGTGGAGCGCAGTAGAGGCCTGTGTTCGCTGAGGGAACGAAGCAGGGATTCCGACTAGGCAAAACACCTAGAAGTATTGCAGTTACATTCAATCAAACTAAGAAGATATTTTGCGCAATCATAAAAAAGCGCGGAGTAAGTGGTAAGTTGAGTAAATCAAGTCAAATATAGAATTACATTAGGACTTTTAAAAGCCTTTTTTAACTGACGGGCTATTTGGGTTGATTGTGATTGCAATGAAACTAGAGCCCTTGAATAATGCCGTACTTCCATAGGACGGTTGCTGGGCATAGCCGTCTCGGGGCTGATGCCATACCTTCAATAATTGTCCAGGTACTCTCATTTGCTGACCTAACCAAAGCGTCCTGCCAAAGGTGATCACATTAGGCTGCTGCACATAGGACGGCTTAGGTGGGCGAGCGTAGGCCGATTGAGCAGAGGGCACATAGGCTCTTCTCTGCTGCTGGGCATGAGCGGGGTAGACAGGGCCTCCGTAGCCTCCTCGCTTGAAGCGCTGCAACCCACTTTGCAAAACCCTTTTTGACCGTCGATGAATCAATGATTATTTATGCCATCAATAGGCATGGCTCAATTCAATGCAAAGATGGAAAGGCTGGTGCGATGAAACCTGGGAGGCGACTGTAGCAGCCAGTGGGAGGAGAAGCAGGAGAGAGCGCATGTGGGCAGTGGGAGTGAAGTGCGGGAGCATGGAAGACGGGGCTTATGCAGAGGGGCAGAGAAAGTTCTTGCCAAAGCTGATCTCCCGCTGCCCTGCACTGCACCCAGACGCATAGTTCAGCACATGTCTGGACCCAACTCTGGCAAAAACTCGCTCTGGCGGCCCTGATCTATTTCATTTTATCACTCCGCTCTTATTTCTTCTGCGAACGTTTAATAATAAATAGCGTCATATAACGTTTTTGAAGTATAAACAGATGTTATTTTGGCACTGACAAAGACGGTAAATGTCACCTTTCATCCGAGCATAAATGTCACTTGTCAGTTTTCAATTGTATGACTGTTCTAAACAGTGGGAAAATTGTTATTTTGCCGTCATTGTGAAAAACGTAGCTTGCTTTCTTGACTGTAAAGTTTTGGGTTTTAATATTTTTGGGCGTCCGAAGGGTAGGGCAGTCAGCCAATTCTATTTGGTGGTTCCGTTTTTCCCGTGGTGTCGGACCTACACTGTGGGGCCAGCGGAACCACGACCCAGTCATTTTGGAGGGGTAATTCTTTTGCGACACCACGGTTTTGTTCAATTAGAGCCTGTGGTGTCGGTATCATGGTGCTGGTGTCAGCTACCCTGCCCCTACCCAGGGTAGCTCAAATCGACACCATGACCTTAAGGGTCTACCATTAAATAGAATTGGTTGGTGCTGGGTACACCGACACCAGAACCATCTCCCCTGTTAAAGTTGGTGTCGGTTCCGCAAATAGAATTGTAGCCGGAGCCAATAGAGCATGGGTGCGGAAGCCCCGGAGCGTAGAGGCCCGCTTAAGCAGTTATCCCCAAACACAATTCCATCAATTTGTATGGTTTTAAATGAAACTGGCATGTGTCTTGAAGGTGTCTTGAAGAGATTGAAAAGAAACGACTTAAAAAGAAAAAAAACGAAAATCATGTTGTTTTAAAGCTATGAGCAAACATAAATCAATGTTTCTCTTCAAATTGGCATTACCTTTGTGTCTTACTGCATTACTGTTAAAATAAATGAGCAGTCTTGCGAAAAGCCTCACCTTTCTTTCACAAAAAGCTGGGCAGGGCGACGAAGTTGTCTATCTCTGACTCTACATGCCTAATTGCAGGCCACACCACTGCCTGACATCTGCTTTTGACGCAACATTTCGCAACATTGTGCCGTTGCCGAGCGAAATCTTCACATATCCCTGACTTATCATTGTGAAAATGCCATATAGACCTTGAATTGACGTTTCAAGATATATATTGGGATCCAGTTAATCAAGGAAGTTTCCAGTCAGTGGCGCCAAAACTGGGGTGCAAAAGGCAAGTGAGGTCGTTGTAGGTGGTGTGATCCGATTTGCACAACACACAAGCACAACGACTGCTGGTTCAGTGCATCTCGCCGCAGCTTCAGGGATGAGCAGCCTTTTCTCCGTTTCATTGATTGCACCCGATGTCGGTGGAATGAGGAGCTTTGATAAATACGGGCAAAGCGGCAATTTACAGTGAACTTCTTCAAACAACAGTGAACAGTTGTTATACTAATTATGATTTGAACGATTTCAGTGGAAGATTATAAGAGTACTTGTGGTGCGCATAGAAGTCTTTAAATTAGTGTAAGTTACAAATGATGAAACATGTAAGCATTGAAAATTGCAGAAACCGTTTTCATATTTTAAGTCTGGTTGATGCTGCCTTTTGAATCTGAAAGTGCTGTCAGCTCAGCCTGTTCTATCTGCTTACAAAAGTCGATCACATTTTTTTCTGATCACAGTTATTTAATCTTGCAGATAACAAAGATTTATAAAAGATTTTACAAGCTTTTGGAATAATATTTGAGCAACAAGTGCACAGTTCTACCGATTCGTCGGTGCGATGGGAGCTGGAAACAATGAAGCTTGGCTGATAATGCAAAACTTTTTCATGGGCGTTTATACCGGTTGGCGCAAAGAATGGCACCCTTCTGCTCATGCCAAGCAATTTATTGTCTCTGTCTTCTCATGTGACATGATTGGAATAACATTTTCTTAGACTAACACAGCCAAACATATTGCTCATTCGGAATGCTAAAGAAAGCTTTGTCGAGCTTTTGTTTGCGTGGCTGCATTCTGACTGGCACCAGCCTACTTTTTGCATAATCCGTTGTTTCATACAGGCTAAATTCGCACCAAAACAGCCGGCTATTTCCACTCATGCTTAGGCCCCCTCCATCCTACATCCCTAACCCTCTTCATTTCCCATCTAGAAGCATCCAGCAAAGCTGCGTGCTTCCATAGCGTTTTAGCCGGTTGACTCAGGCCTTGCCCAGTAATCAACATCCGCCGGGTTGCCGTGATTCCCACTGGGCGCATGACAAGGCTAAAAATGTTCTTCTCATTTCATCAGCTCAGTTGAGGCGTCCCTTTCACCTTTCAACCTTCTTCAGCCTCCAACGTCCCCCAAAGCCTGGCCATGCATCTCCAGCTGGGCCTTATCCTTCTCTCTGGACTGGCTTCCAGCTTCCGTCTACCCCACAGCTACTGGCTCGAGGCTGGATTCCAAGCCCTTCTTGCAGTCTGCTGACAAACGAATGTTGTTTACAGATTCCTCAGCCGGAACTGGAAGCTGAGAAGAGATGGGACAGCAGCCCATCGCCTATGAGTGAGGTAAGGCAGCCAACAATGGTCATCAGGAGGAAGGTGAAGGAAGTTTGCACAGATGGAGAAGGCGGCGTTGATGGGGCTGATGGCGGTGGGCATCCGCTCCTCTACGGGCTTGGCTAGCCTTGCCCAGTGGCGCATCCCAGATGCCAAGGCCACTGCTCACCAGTGACTTCTGATCATGCCCATTTGTGTCATCGCTTTGGAGTCAATTTTTTGTCTACTCAGTTTCTGGCTGCAGTCTTAATTTCTGCCTGTCGAGAGGATGCGCGTTTTTAATAACAATGCGTTTGTTAGGCTCTTTTCTGATGTTACGCTTCTTATTCCTGCATTCTTTATGAACCCACTCACGAAAGTCCAGCCCGACTACAACCAAAGCTTCCTGCATTTGCAAAGATGGCAAAGTGGTTAGTAGAGACTAAGCGGCCCATGGAAGATGGTGGGAGAAAATAGCAGAAAATATTGTGCCATAACAGGCTCACCAAGAAAGAATTCGTCAGTGGCGACATGCAGCATACACCTAGTGCACAAGGCACTAGGCGTTTTCCAAAGAATATTCAGGGCTCTCAGCCGCTCTGACTAGAGGGCGAGACTGGTTGTACCTGAATACGTTGGGTAATAACCAATGAACAAGGCGCTTGTTTTCAATTTACAGGCATCAACTATCCTCAGACCTTCAAGTAGGCGGCTATTCTCCGCAGCAGCATTGATTTCGTCTCCCACTCACCTCCCTATTCTTCTGCCCCTTCAGCGACATCTGGCGGTCGACATTCTCTCTTGGCGCTGGCCCAACATTTGCTGGCGACGCGAGGGGGCGCTGCTGTTCTTCTTGCTCCTGTGTGCATGGCAGAGGGCGGGGTCAATAAGAGGCGAGCGTGTCTGTAGGTACTCAGGAGGGGGATGTTGAGAAACCGGGACAAATTGAAAGAGCGCGTCTAGCTCGTTGGTTATTACCCAACGTATTCAGGTACAACCAGTCTCGCCCTCTACCCAGAGCGGCTGAGAGCCCTGAATATCTTTTGGAAAACGCCCAGCATTTACCTGCTAGGCGTAGCATTCTTTCTGCAAAGTCAATGAATTATAGTGAATTTCATGCTTAACGCAAAATATGTTATGTATTAGATATTGAAAGATGAAAGCGACTCATTTAATTTGTCCTCTTCAACCTGAATTCTTGAGCAATTTTCGCAAATGTCCTACTGAAGCATCTGCATCTTCAATTATCAATCTGCGACTGAAAGCCCTGAATATGTTTGGAAAACGCCCAGGTGCCAGACGCGCTGGGTTTACTTTCACAATGACTTTTAGAATTTACTACTGCTGGGTGTACTTTTAATTTTAGAATGAATCAACCAAATAACTTCTAGCTATTTGTGAGATTGTGGATCATGCAGCTTTCATAAGACGAGATACTTGATCACAAATTCTCATTCGGCCAATCTTCGTCCACTTGCTGCAGAAGGTATTGCCGAATTCGCCTATCAGGATAACAGTCTATTTCCTCAATTTAGCCCTCATTTCAAAGTTTGACCAATTAAGGAGTTAGGCGCTTTTTTGAGCTTTGAGCACTGAGCTTAGTTTAGTCGTCATTTCGAGATAAAGGGAACTTTTATCATCAGAGCTTTCTCAGCTGGTGAGATCGATTGAGTTGTTAGTGATCTAGTCATACGCCACGGGATGGGATCATCGTCGTTGAGCTTCACACAGCACTTCTCATTGAATAGGTTCAGCAGCAAAGTGCGCATGTGATGATCGCGGCTCCGTAAAAGCGACAAGCACAGCTCCCGACACTGAAAGTTTTAAGAATCGTCAAACTTATTCTCCAATAAACGCTTAGATTCACATTTGACATAATGGCCCAGATTAAAGTTTCAAAATTTTGTAAAAATAAAAAATTCGATTTTAAGAGCTCTTGCGCTAAAAAGGCTACAATCTTACGCTTTTGAAATAATTATTATAAAAACGAGTGTAAATCCTTTCTTGAATTTTCTCAATTAATTTTCTCTGAGGCATTAGACGTTCGCAGAAAAGCTCTGGAAAGAACAGAACATTGGGATTGCTAAGCGCTAACCGAGTGGCTGAGGGGCAACCGTGGCAGGTGCCCTGCCGGACAGTCACATGGGTAGCCGATAATAGCTGTAGTCGGGAGCAGCACCTCTTCGCAGCTAATCCCACTCAGCTCCACCTCTTCCACAGTCTGCCATGCAGAGTGCCATGAGAGGGAAGAGCGTGAGAGGAGAAGAGGCTCACTCTTGACTTTGGGCTAGCCACGGAGGCCAGTCGAAGCCAAATCACCAAGGCTGGGAGCATGAGTGGCCCCGGACTCGCAGAGAGCATCGAGAAAAGGCTTAACAGAGGCTGGCGGCTTTGAATTGCTTGGAGGCGGTTTGTGTCATAGGCCGATTGTCATGCTGATTGCATTTCGTCAGGTCCATATGTAAATGATTGCTTCACAGCTGGATGATTTTTGTCTGCCTTATAGGCCACCCAGCGCATGAGTTTGGCAGTTAGAAAGCCTGGATGAAAATCCGTCTATAACTAGGTGTCGCAAAGTTTAAATGGGATATGTTAAATTTGTTCGAGTTTGTTAAAACATCATCTTAGGAGCAAAAAGTAGATAACAGAATAATATAGAATTTAATGTTTCGTATCATGACAAGAGTAAAATGCTACAGCATGAGCAGCTTATGAATTGCCAATCATCAAAAAGAACTAGACAAGATGTGACAAAATGATGATAAATTTAGTTTTAAATTATAAACCATTTTGAGTTAAAAGTTTAAAAGCTTCATCTACAAAATCCACTGATCATTCATAAGCAGGCGGCAATTTATGGCAGGAAACCAGTCACCTAGATTATTGCAGTTTTTGTTTTGTCTTCAATTATTTGCTTAAATGATAATTTATTTGTTAACTTTATTTTAAAGCCTTTCACAAAATGAAAACAGGTCAAAGTTAAACCATGATTCAGATCAGATAAAAATAAAAAAATTGATCATATTGCAAATGCCAGCAAAATTTAACTTTACCTTAGCTAATTTCAATTTAATTTCAGTTTGTTTGGTTTATTTTTTATGCCTTATTTTGTAAATTTATAATTTCATCATGACTAAAAATTCAAAAATTTCTTCAATTTAGATTAAAAGCATCTAATTCATTTTAATATTTTTTCTTTCATTATTTATATTTCCTCTTTTATCTATCACTAATTTTGTCCTCTTTGTGCCAAAATTGCCGCCTGCTTATGAATGATCAATGGATTTTGTAGATGAAGCTTTTAAACTTTTAACTCAAAATGGTTTATAATTTAAAACTAAATTTATCATCATTTTGTCACATCTTGTCTAGTTCTTTTTGATGATTGGCAATTCATAAGCTGCTCATGCTGTAGCATTTTACTCTTGTCTAGATCTTGGCCATGTGGATGGCATATTTACTTGCCACATGAACAAGGCTTCAAACAGTTATTATTGGGGAAGAGCCATCGCTTGGTCTTTTTTTTGTCTGGAGGCAAAATTTTCCTTGTTTGTTCATGGACTAAAGCGCTGTTGCGACATAGTTAGGACAAACAGCTATTAAAACCTATTGCATGCAAGCTAACCTGAGCATCAGTTTATAAAAAACTGCGCAGTTTCACTGAAATGAAACATAAGGAACTTGGGTAGAGCACAAAATCGAAATAAATCGCTCTCAAAAACGTGAATTGATTGGGAAATTTCTCCATATAACCTGTGGCAAAAATAGCACCATTGGAAAGCTGAATCAATTTGCCAAAACACGTAATTCTTAGTTTTTTCTATTTCGCTTTTGTTGTAAAATGACATCATGTCAAAATTTGGAATGTCCCTATTTTTGCAGGTTTCTTCCATATTTTTGAAAATATTTCAAATTCTAAGCTCTAAATCAAAATTTCAAGAATTTTGCCATCTGGAGCACACTGAGAGCTTTCGATTGATGTATATATGTCATAGGGTTCAACCTACCAGTCTTCCAATCAATTCGGTCACACGCAACCATGCAAAAACTCGATCACCCATTCATAACTAGGGCGCTGTCGCGCCCTAGGATGTTTCAAAATTCTAAAGCATTTGCCGGACGCTCAGGCTGTGCCACTCTTACGTTGGTCCATAGTCTAGTGCATCAATTAAGCGTTGTATCAATAATTTTGCGAAGCAGCACACAAAATTATCAAAGGCAATTTTGAACCAGCAAAACACAAATCTTCATGATTTCAAAACGGTCCAATGAAACACCAGCAATAAATATAAATGAATGGCACGCAGATGCTATTACACTTAGTGTCACAAATTGGCAAGTGTCAAAGTATCTTGCTTGCACGGCAGGCTCTCCACTTGGCCAACGAGTTGGGTATAGCACTATTACTGCTGTTATTTCACTCTTCCACCTCATTCTTCAAAAATTTTAAAAAAGCTTTTTTGATGGGCCTAATATAATTTCACAGCATAGCATAGCATTGCTGCAACGGTTCGAATAAATTCAAATGAAATCATAGGATTAATTTATGATGATTTTATCATAGGATTAATTCATTATGAACAATACAAATAAAGCATCGATTATGTTGCAGTTCAGACGCGGATATTGAGCTTAGGTTTGGGGGCGTAAAGTTGGGCAAAAATTTTTGACAGGAAATTGTTTTTCAGGTGCCCTCAGACTGCTAATTTTTGACAAAAAATTGCTAATTTTGTTAAACATTCCAATTTAGCGCGCCAATAATTTAGTAACTGCCCAAAATTGCAGAAAATCAAGGAAAAGGAATAAATTGGCATTTCTTATAGCTTTTTTTACATTTTCTATCTAAAAGTTGAAATTTCCTCCCTTCGTGACAATTTCTAAGAGGAATTCCTGCCCCATTCCCCTTCCCCCCCAAATGTTCGCCACGGTTGCAGGTCATGCACTTACGAGCTGATAGACTCACACACGAGCCTCTGCGGCTGCCTCTTCCATCTCCCTTCTTTCCGCTCTCATCACGCAGCACCACAAGCAGGCCACCAGCAGTGCGAATACCACAATAGTTCTGCAGTACAAACTTGCCTCTTGTTGACAGTACACAGGATTGGGTATCGAGGGCTTAGAATATCATTAGTTTTAGCATTATTTTGCTTTTTTAGACACCCAACTTCTCTAAAGCCTATGCCATCTCAGAAAGGAAAGCCAACCCAAGCAAGATGGCAGCAAAGACGGCGAGGTCCTCTTCACGATGGCTGCTGTAGCCATCATAGGAGCCGCCTCCGTAATAGCCGTCACTGCTGTACAGACTGCCTCCATAATAGCTGCCGCCCCCGGAATAGCCGCTGCCTTTGGCCTTCACTGCAGTCACTAGGAGAGCATATGCGAGGCCATAGATGCAATTGCTCTGCATCATTCTGTCGCTTCTTCTCCCAGGTCGGCTGTGAGCCATCGCTGCATTTATAGGAAGTATGGTCACGGGGCCCTGAGTCAGGGCTGTTGTTTTGAGCCCATCGGAGCTGGGTACACAGGGGCAGCAGGTGCTGCCAATGACGTCATTGTAAAGCAGTGGAGTTTGCGCAGTTGACGTTTTTGTTGGCCTTTTGGCAAACTTTTCACTTTGTGGATATTTGCACGGCTGAAGGCTGCATGACGCGGAGGGATGGACAGTCAGAGCTCCGGAGGCCGGAGGGCATGGGTGCGGAGGCCCCGAAGAATAGCTTAGCATTCAAAGCATGTTAGGCGAAGCGTAGCGCCTGTGCCCGAAGTCCGGGGGAGCTCTGGTGCCCTGCCCAAAAATAATTAATGTTTTAAATATGATAATTGTTCAATATTTAAATTAATCAATTGATCAATTGAATTTTGAGGAATATTGAACTTTGAGGATTCTATGGGTGTTAGGTGCTTGACGTTAAGACATTGGCAACCTTAAAAAGTTTATTATTAAAACAATTAAATTTTACATATGAGGAATGCAGTCATGTTTCTCGGCTAAGATTGCTGAGATTCCTAAGATTTCATAATTTCTAAATAATTAAATTTAAATGTTGCAAATTGGTAGTTGAATGAATTTTCAGCCGTTTGAGCTCAAATTTCAACCTCATTTCCAGCCATAATTTTTATAAAATGATTGGCACAGAATAGATTTAAAAGCTGGCCCCGAAACTATTGGAAATAGCTAATTTTATCTTGCTATTGTTACCAATTGTGAAAACATTGATACTCCTCATGATTTTTCATCAGTTCGCCTATGAAAGGGCTTCAAGAAACAAAACTCACAGTCTTACATAGTCCGTTGATTGCTTTCTTTCTATGCAATAAAAGAACTGCTAAAATATTTAGCCAGCCGCGCAAGCAATTAGAAAAGCAATGAAAGGAGACGATTGCCTCTTCAGCATTAACATCAGGCTATGCGCCAGCGCCCATAATCTCCGTCTCCCATCGCTTCAGTTGCCCCTGCCAAAGAGCCATGAATCTTTGGGCCATTCGTTTTTATGCCCTATCTAATCGGAAAGGCGGTTCTGTTGGTTGGCCGGCTGTCAAGAGGGATTTGAAAGAGGGGCCATTTGCGAACAGAGCCTCAGCTCCAAAGAGGCCTCTCTAGGGGGTAAATCGGTTTGCCCGCCTCTGCCAGGCCCCCCTGGAAGCCTCTGATGGGAACGAATTTGCAACAGCCCCCAAATACGACTCCTCCCATCCTTTCTTGTGAGCAGACTCCTCTTTGGACCCCCCCCCCAAGCCATGAACGTTGGCTAATTTCCCCTTCTCCATCCAGCCTCAACGCGGGCGACATTTGCAGAGCTAGATTAATCTTAGCTGTCTTATTTAGCTCCACATTGAAAGGTCAGAAGGGCCTGCATTGAAAAACGAGCCAATCTTTGAGTGTTCATAGCCATATTCATTATTTTTTCACATTAGGCCTCCAAGCATAAATGAGCTTATGTACGGTTTTAGGTTCAATAGGGGCGAGAGTGCGAAAGGGGTTTTTTGAGAGAAGTAGCCAAGCACTCGTACTGGAGTCTTGGAAGGGAATAGGATGGGACCTGCTCACATTGTGGGGCGGGACTAAAGGATAGAAGAAGGGTCCTAGTCCTATGCGACCCTCCAGTACGAGTGCTTGGCTACTTCTCTCAGGTACGGTTTTGTTTTCAACTTAGCTATATAAATAGAAATTTGCATTTAGAACAGCTGCAGCCAAGACAAATGATGCCAATTGATTTGCTTGTCGTCTTGTATAGCCATAAAGCAATAAAAACACCAACAATAATGATGGCAATTGCGTGCCCTTTTCCAGCAGTATTGCAATTGTTGGTTATTGAGGCTGGCATGCGGGAGCAAGACGGATGAGATCAGCTCCGCTCTCCAAGCATAAATGAGCATAGGTACGGTTTAGTCTGCCATCTTTTCAACTTAGTTTTTTGTTTGTTAAACTGGAATTACGTAAACAGGAAGAGTTTTGAGCTTGTGGCCTCTTTACAGGACAGATGACGCCTATGGTGACTTTGGCAAGCGACGAAGAGACAAGTTGCTATGAAGGTCTCGCCATCGACACACCACCTATCAAGGAACACAATCCAGCGGTTATCAAATCGCTGCCTCAGTTCTTCTACCATCATTTATACAAGTGTAAAAGGGTTTTGATATATTGAAAAAATTGAATGCCCAAAAATTTGCATTTCCATTAAATTCTTTTTTAAACTATTTCCTAATTGTTTAACAAATTATTACCTAAATTTGTTTTGAAAAGCTTAAACTGTTCCCTCTTTATGCTAGTTAAAGTCTTCCTGCTTAATGGATTTTGATCGTTTCTTTCACCGCCGTTTGAACCGTCTTTCTACAAGACTTTTACGGCACAATTGGGCAAGCAGGCTGAAAAGAATCGAATTTTTGACACCATGGGCGTCGCCCCTCAAAACAATGTAGGGTCAAAAATTAGGTAAAAGTCCCCCGTTCTGAATTTGCAAAAAAAATTTGAAAAATCAGTTGTCGCCACCCCAATTGTGGTGAACCCCGCGAAATTTATTTTTGGCGACGCCCCTGCAAGCCACTCCTGGTACTTTTGAATAGCTTCTCATTCCCAGGACTTTTGGGCGATTTCCCGGGCTGTTCCGTTTTGCTGCTTATAACCTAAGCATTCGTATCGGACGAAAGAAGCCAGAGTGCCTAAGCAATATCGAACCTGAGCAGAATTTTATAGCAGGGCGGGCGGCTGTTGAAGCATCGTTTTCGGTCTACTTTGCGAGCACTGCAGCTTCTGGCCTACTACCCCAGCATTATTGGCAAGCCCTCTCCAGCTGTTTAGCCATGCTTACAGAGTGTGCATTTCAGACGGACTAAGGCCGCGAAGGTCCTGTCGCCAGCTCTGCCTAGTCCTTTTCTCTCTGGCAGTGATCACTGTGAACCTCTACTACTTCTGCCTCAACTGCAGCATCAGTCACCGCTTCAAGCGCACCTTTACGATACTCCACGCTGCCACCATCACTTCCATCATCACCGGTCCACCACTGTCCAATCCATACATGCCCCAAACCCACCCCCCATCCTGATTTTAAGCAACAAACTCAATTTTAGGCAACATTTTTGAAAAATCGTCTGTCAAAAATGCAAAAAATAAACCAACTACCCAACTTTTGGTGATTGGTGACTGGTTGGGGGTGGGGTGGGCAAAACCAACCAACTGCGGCGTGGATTCCTTTTTAAATAGGGACACCACGTATGGTCTCTTCCATCCCATCTGACAAAGCTTCAAAGTGCCATATTAAGTATGACATAGGCATGAAACCGCTGGTGAATGCGGTGGGTATGGGGATCCTGTGCTGGAAAGTGAGGGCACAGGAGCGGATGCTGGAGGCCCTGGAGGCCGTGGACGATGCCTTCCAGGCAGCTTTTGCCTTCCGTCTCTCGCTGCGTCTGGCCAACGGAGTCTCCCTCGCCCTCCTTTTCTTCGTCTTCCTGGCTGCCTTCTCGCTGCGAGTTCTCGAGTTCGCCATTCAGGTATCGCAAAAACTTTATCAATTAGATTAGATTTCATAATAGATACAAGAGTAAAATGCTACAGCATGAGCAGCTTATGAATTGCCAATCATCAAAAAGAACTAGACAAGATGTGACAAAATGATGATAAATTTAGTTTTAAATTATAAACCATTTTGAGTTAAAAGTTTAAAAGCTTCATCTACAAAATCCACTGATCATTCATAAGCAGGCGGCAATTTATGGCAGGAAACCAGTCATCTAGATTATTGCAGTTTTTGTTTTGTCTTCAATTATTTGCTTAAATGATAATTTATTTGTTAACTTTATTTTAAAGCCTTTTACAAAATGAAAACAGGTCAAAGTTAAACCATGATTCAGATCAGATAAAAATAAAAAAATTGATCATATTGCAAATGCCAGCAAAATTTAACTTTACCTTAGCTAATTTCGATTTAATTTCAGTTTGTTTGGTTTAATTTTTTATGCCTTATTTTGTAAATTTATAATTTCATCATGACTAAAAATTCAGAAAATTTCTTCGATTTAGATAAAAAGCATCTAATTCATTTTAATATTTTTTTTTCATTATTTATATTTTCTATTTTATCTTTCACTAATTTTGTCCTCTTTGTGCCAAAATTGCCGCCTGCTTATGAATGATCAGTGGATTTTGTAGATGAAGCTTTTAAACTTTTAACTCAAAATGGTTTATAATTTAAAACTAAATTTATCATCATTTTGTCACATCTTGTCTAGTTCTTTTTGATGATTGGCAATTCATAAGCTGCTCATGCTGTAGCATTTTACTCTTGTCTAGATCTTGGTCATGTGGACGGCATATTTACTTGCCACATGAACAAGGCTTCAAACAGTTATTATTGGGGAAGAGCCATCGCTTGGTCTGGAGGCAAAATTTTCCTTGTTTGTTCATGGACTAAAGCGCTGTTGCGCCATAGTTAGGACAAACAGCTATTAAAAACCTATTGCATGCAAGCTAACCTGAGCATCAGTTTATAAAAAACTGCGCAGTTTCACTGAAATGAAACATAAGGAACTTGGGTAGAGCACAAAATCGAAATAAATCGCTCTCAAAAACGTGAATTGATTGGGAAATTTCTCCATATAACCTGTGGCAAAAATAGAACCATTGGAAAGCTGAATCAATTTGCCAAAACACGTAATTCTTAGTTTTTTCTATTTCGCTTTTGTTGTAAAATGGCATCATGTCAAAATTTGGAATGTCCCAATTTTTGCAGGTTTCTTCCATATTTTTGAAAATATTTCAAATTATAAGCCCTAAATCAAAATTTCAAGAATTTTGCCATCTGGAGCACACTGAGAGCTTTCGATTGATGTATATATGTTGTAGAATTCAACCTACCAGTCTTCCAATCAATTCGGTGACACGCAACCATGCAAAAACTCGATCACCCATTCATAACTAGGGCGCTGTCGCGCCCTAGGATGAAGCTTTTTTCTAAACTTTTTTAGCACAAGCTTTTTAGCTTAATTTTTAAACCTATTTTTAAAGCTTTACCTATAAAACGCGAAGTCGCGAAGCATGTTTTTTCAGAAAAGGACAGCAGAATCGTCAAGCTAAATCGTCCTAAGTACATGGAAATTATTTGAAAGCCTTTTGTACATGGCTAAAACCATAGACAATTAATTAATTAATAATAGTCATTGCTAAAACGAATAAACGAGTGTTCATTGTTCAGTTCAGTCTTCTGACACATCTTTTGTTTGCAGATCATTTACAGTACTGGCTGAGACCATATTCTTCAAGTAAAGCTGCAAGAATGTGAGGCATTGAGGGCGAACAACTGGGCGAGAGCCTGGAATCGGACAGCACTCTGGTGATGGTGCCGCTGATGTCCGTCTGGAACCTGGCCCCCCTCCTCTACTACGAGCTCATCAACCGCATCATTCGCGCTTTTTGCGCCGCGCTCTGCCGCCAAATCAAAGTCCGCATTTTTACGCCAACGTTTTCTCACTCGCCTCAATTTAGTCCAAGAAGCTGGAAGGCGGACGGTCGCTGAAATTCTACTACGCCCAATTCCTGAACATTGCGCGAGCGCAGGAGGCCGTTGGAGCTGTTTTCAATCCCTACGTCCTATTTTCACTGGCCTGGTCCATCTTCAGGTGATTCCTACTTCATATCGAAAAATTCACAGCCTCGAATGCTCTTCCTTAGGTGCTTCACCTTTCAGATATCAAGGGCTTTCCTAAATTCAAGTAAAAATTGAATGGTTTCCTTAGAAACATTGATATAATTATAATATGAAACCATCGGGGTGTAGCTCAAAACCAATTAGCTTATATTATGGCCCTGAAAAATGTTGATTAGCTAAATCGTTGGGGTCGGAGAATAAGTTAAGCATAGGCTTGAAAATGCTCTTTTTGAAAAGCTTTTGAATTACGAGACCTGTTAAACAAATTGATGCGAAAAATACAGTCTGTGTCTGAGCATCTACTTCATCACAGAGGCCGACTCCTCCATGACAGATCCTCCGCCCATGCCCATATTTATCGAACAGCCAGGTTGCTTCACACTGGACTGATTGCAACTTCAGATCTTCTTCTGCAGAGTTTTGGCGGCAAATAATGGCATTCAACTTGGCCTGGAGTCTCCTGCAGATCGCCACCGCCCTTATTCACATTCTCATCATCAATGCCACCGGCACTGCTACCAATGAACAAGTCATTTCGCACTTTACTCATGCCCTTTTTCAAAACAATGCTGACAGCTTAAAACAAAAACATAGAACTAATATTTTTGAGTTACGACTGATAGACGAAATGTGATTTGGCAGACGCGAGTGATCCTGAAAGAGTTGCTGGAAATCATGCCACAGACGGCAAGCTGTTGCGACCGCTTCCAGGTGAGTGATGGCGGTGAGAGGAGGGAGAAGAGGGGGTGAGAGTCTTGAGGTGACCTGTCTGGTGCACAAGATGAGCACGCAGTACCAGTGGGGCATGAGTGTCTGGCGGGCCTTCCCCTTGGAGCGCTCTTCTTTCTTCACGGTTCCCTCACATTACAATCTTCTAAAAAATTAATTTTAAGCAGTAATTGTGAGCTTTTTAAAACCATGCATTTGCCGGTTTAGCGTAGATGTGAGACCTTGGAGGGAGAAATAATGAACTTAAACGACCATAGATTTCAATTAAACAAGGACAGTAGTTTCAGATAGTTTCCCTCATCACAACCTACGCCTTTCTGCTGATGAAGCTTCGAGGGGAGGAGCATGCACACTGGCTAGACCCCAATCGGCGTCCTCTTAATTTCTCTTTATCCTGATTCTTTATTTTGACTTGATTGTTTTGCCAACATCAGACTTGTGATCGTTCCTTTTCCCTTTGACTTTCTTTCTACAAATGAAGTTGCTTGGAGCAAAAATGATCGCTTGTTAATGAACAGAGCAAAATGTAAGACTAAATTCGCCACTATATTTTCTTGTTTTTGCAAAGTATCCAATAAATTGATCAATTGCTGTATTTTAGACGTCTTTTGAAATGCTCGCAAATCTTGTATAAAATAATTTACCCTAACAACTGTTTAATGGCAATACTCGGAATAAGCAACAAGAAAAGGACATGTGCCTTTTGTCTGGCAGTGGTAGACAGCACAATTGTCGGCTTTCAAGCTCAGCTCACAGCTCAGGAGTCTCTCATTCATCGGAAGCAGCCGAGAAAGATGAAGCTCTGCCTCCTCCTCTTCGCTCTAGCCCAGGTCAGGTCTCAACCCAGCAAGACTCTGTGACTGAGCTCTCCTCTTCCAGGTGGTGCTAGGCCAGTTCCAAGGCAGCTTCGGTCGCGGTCCCCCGGACGTCTGTCTGGTCACGCTGCGCGACAACCGGAACCAGTGCTTGCGTCCATTCTTCCGCTGGTACATCAGCTCTGCTAGCCTTCCCTTTGATGATCTTATCAGGGGAAGGGCTACAGGGGTGGAATTGGAGGGTGGAGGGTGAATTGGGTTGGAGGGTTGGCTGATGGAGGGTGAAAATGGTTGGAGGATGGAGGGTGAAGAAGAAGGAGGGTGAAGAAAGGTAAAGAGACAGTGCAGGACCTATGACGTGAACCTACGCGCCTGCCGTCGCACCCGCTTCCCCGTCTGCCCCGTCGGCTTCAACAACTGGGACAGCGCCGACCAGTGCGAGCGGATCTGCGGCGGCGGCGGTTTCGGTTCTGCCACCTTTTTTCTTGAACAAGCCGTGACGCCATCATCAAATGCTTGCACGAGAAAAGAGAAAACTGCCTGATGAAATGATCAGTCTGGATTGCAGGCGGCCCACTGCCTGCCCCAGCTGCCGTTTTTCCAGGTTTCCCCTTTTTTTGCGCAAATTTCATCGATCAAACTTCGCTTGCCCGATGAAGCAGTCCAAAGGCATATTTTATTTTTGGCGAATATTTAGTCTTGAAAATCCTGGAACTAAGCGGCTCAGTTGGATTAGAGCATCGGTAGAAAAATGGGCTATTGATTGCAAAAAAATGATTGTGGAGGAAAAGCAAAGAAATAATGGGCAAAAAAATGTCAGCAGATGGTCAAGGAGGCGGGATACCGGCTGCTGCCTCGGTGCCTGGCGGAAATTTCCAGGGCCAGGGCAACGGGTTGGCCAATCCCAGTAACAGCGGCAACTGATCCATTTCCTTTCTGCTCTATCTGGCTTCAGCTCTAGTTGCTAAAATGTATGCACAAAGGCACTGGGTATCAATGGGGAAGAATTGGTGCGGCAATGTTTCGGCAAAAAATGGAAACAATTTGAAATTGATGCAAAAAGAAAAACAAAAACTTTCTATAGAGGAAAACTAAATTTCATATGAAATGGCATGGGTTTTTGCGGCCCATTGCATAGGCTACGTTTCAGCAAGCAGAAATCAGCATGACAGTCAGAATGTCACCAAAAATGCGCATTCACACATCCCGCATATTTTTTCATCAAATGATACCGAAAGCATTTACTTTTTCATAGACATTGAATTGCTGTGATTCGCCTAGAACCCGCCGAAACAACGACGTTCACCTATTTCCATTTTAGTAACCTTGTTGGCGTATATATTTATTTTGCAAAAATGTTCATGGCATATCAGGCATAGACAAAGTTGTGATCAGGAATCATCAGGCCACTCCAGCAACGGCAAAGAAGTGGTCAAGGATGTAGTTGCTTAGGATGATGATAGGCTGAGCTGGATCGCTGGTGTTGTCTTTGTTTTGGTAGGCTCTGGTGGTGATGAATGTGATTCGGTCGTTAGTGGAGTCCATAATCGCGTTCATGACGACGATGATGGGCCAGGTGTGCTTCCCAGACCCCAACCAGATTTGACAGGCAACTGTTGTGATCAGGAATCATCAGGCCACTCCAGCAACGGCAAAGAAGTGGTCAAGGATGTAGTTGCTTAGGATGATGATAGGCTGAGCTGGATCGCTGGTGTTGTCTTTGTTTTGGTAGGCTCTGGCGGTGATGAATGTGATTCGGTCGTTAGTGGAGTCCATAATCGCGTTCATGACGACGATGATGGGCCAGGTGTGCTTCCCAGACCCCAACCAGATTTGACAGGCAACTGTTGTGATCAGGAATCATCAGGCCACTCCAGCAACGGCAAAGAAGTGGTCAAGGATGTAGTTTCTTAGGATGATGATAGGCTGAGCTGGATCGCTGGTGTTGTCTTTGTTTTGGTAGGCTCTGGCGGTGATGAATGTGATTCGGTCGTTAGTGGAGTCCATAATCGCGTTCATGACGACGATGATGGGCCAGGTGTGCTTCCCAGACCCCAACCAGATTTGACAGGCAACTGTTGTGATCAGGAATCATCAGGCCACTCCAGCAACGGCAAAGAAGTGGTCAAGGATGTAGTTGCTTAGGATGATGATAGGCTGAGCTGGATCGCTGGTGTTGTCTTTGTTTTGGTAGGCTCTGGCGGTGATGAATGTGATTCGGTCGTTAGTGGAGTCCATAATCGCGTTCATGACGACGATGATGGGCCAGGTGTGCTTCCCAGACCCCAACCAGATTTGACAGGCAACTGTTGTGATCAGGAATCATCAGGCCACTCCAGCAACGGCAAAGAAGTGGTCAAGGATGTAGTTGCTTAGGATGATGATAGGCTGAGCTGGATCGCTGGTGTTGTCTTTGTTTTGGTAGGCTCTGGCGGTGATGAATGTGATTCGGTCGTTAGTGGAGTCCATAATCGCGTTCATGACGACGATGATGGGCCAGGTGTGCTTCCCAGACCCCAACCAGATTTGACAGGCAACTGTTGTGATCAGGAATCATCAGGCCACTCCAGCAACGGCAAAGAAGTGGTCAAGGATGTAGTTTCTTCGATCAATAAACTCAAGCAGAATCTGGGAGGATTTCGAATTGGACGCTAATATTCTTTTGGAAACCTTCAAAAACAGAGGTTTTCAGGATTCAGATATAGAAAAAACAGTCAAAAAATTGATAAAATTCTACCCAAAGGTCACGGACAAATTAATCAGAGGTAAAAATCAAAAATTACTCAAATTGTGCATGAAATAACACACAAAAATGGATTAAAATCTATCAAGATCAGAAAGATATAAAACGAACAAGAGCAACATGGGAACCTCATAGATAGGCCTTAAAAAATCAATTGAACACCAGAACCAACTGATGAGCCACAATGGTGTTACCTAGTCTTGGTTAATTGGCGAAACTAGGTTAAAAGGCTACAATCAGAGCCGAAATACTCATGAAAAACTCAAAGATGGAACTGCTTCATCTGCAGCTCTGCATCAAAACACCCAAATCACAAATCCATGATGAAATTTGACAAAAAATATACAGAAAAAACCAGAAACAATCAAAACCCGTCGAAACGAAGCTCAAGTACCGAAAAAAGAAGAAAGAAAAATGAAGACTGGATTCAAGTTCAGGATACTAAATTACCCATTCATAATGTGTTTTATTACCTTGATCGATGATTCATAAACCACTTGCTGTAGCGTTTGTTAGACCCAATAAAAACCGTGCCATACTCGTTAAGAGAATTAATCAAACAACACTTCAAAGCAAAATAAAATTACGCTTGTCGGATAGCTTGAAGCCAGCGTGGACAACGCTGTTCATTCGATTCCGACGCCCCCGAGACCACTGCTATTTATTATAGTAGAGGTCGGTTGCTTGATTTACTATTTAGTTCAGAAAAACTTCAATTTATGTCGGAATGAACTAAGAAGGCCAATACTAATGCTTGCAATTATTCTGCCAACTGCAAATCCCGATTTAAGAATGTACAGCACAGCAATGGTTTCTTCGAAAAAAGTGGCCGAAAAACATCGAATCACTACTATGTCTTCTTAGCGATAAAATGAACGTTAAAGCAAAAAATAGTCATTGAATAATCGCAGGTTTCGATACGGCAACGTAGATATGGTGCTTGGCATTCTAGGCCTCAACATTGACAAAACTCATCCACAAGGGAGGAAATTCTCAAAACAAAACAGGTTTCCAAAAAATAGTACCTGAAGACGCAGATTGATGATTTGCTGCTGCGTAAGTCCCTTCTCTCCAGGCAGCCCGCCCTTCACCAGAATCATCGACCCACCGCGTTGCTCGAAAATCATCTGGATATAAGATATTCATGGATAATTTTTTACAAAGCAAACTAGTAGTCGATCTATCCAAACTAGCAATGACCAACAATCATCTATAATCTAGTTAACTTTTAAACAGACTGTCAATTGATAGATAGTCCAAATGGCAAATAGGCCAATAATTCAACTAACCCCCACATAACGAAGCTTTTCTTGATGACGAAGCTGGTAAGGCGTACGCGCAAATTCTGCCTGAGCAGGTGGGCGCTGGCGCTGTTGCTCCATTTTTTCAGCTATTTCCAATTTCACCCGTACCTTTTCCCTAGATGCGGATACAACTAATATGCCTACTGATCCCCTTTACTCCTCCCTCTCCTCCGTCTGAGGGGAGGGGCGGTATTGTACCTTGTGACCTTACATACAATGCGTGAGCATTTATGGGCCAAGAGACCCCAATCCTCGTTCTTCTCTTCCCAAAGGCCACCTAAGGGCAAACATAAGCAGATGGCTAAAGAGCCACAGAAATACGCTGGGAAAAAAATCTCCGCTGAAAAAAACACGAACCGTTCTGGATGTTTGGCAGAAAATCACGCACTTATCACCCATTTGAACAAAATAAACGAAGAGAAATTGCTAGAACCCAGCAAGAGAAGAATAAGCGAGAAAAATGAGATTGAATTCAACTTGAGGGAAGAGAATGAGGGATAGGAGAGGGTTGACATCAGTAGATGTCGTCGTCGAAGGAGGCCGGGGCCGCAGCGGCGTTCGCGTAGCTGCCGCCTCCCTGGCCGCCCCCGCGGGGGCCACGGGGAGCGCGGCCTCGGCCACGCTGCCCCCCGCCTCCCCCTCCCCCTCCGCCATACCCTCCCCCCCTCCTCCCCCTCCGCCGCCCCCTCGCCCGCCTCCACTCGATCCACCCGATCCTCCAGCACCGCCTCGATTCCCCCGCCCCCCGCCCCCACGGGAGGGTCCGCCGTAGCTGGCCTGCTGGCTGCGCCAACGGGCTGCGTCCTCCTTGTCCTCGAAGTAGCGGGTAGGGGCTGACGGGTTGCTGGGCCGATCGTAGTGGTGGCGAACATTACCTGAACGTATAAGCTCAACTTCATTGTCCAACACCAAGCAATTCAGGCTATTAAAAACGAATGAAACATCAGATGCCCAAGCCAACTATCTATGATAGAATTCGCAACCCGTGTTGGCAGCAATGCGCTTGCCAGACCCGGAGTAGTCCTGCTGCTGCTCATGAGGGCGCTTGCGTCGAGGAGGGACGTAGTAGGACTCGTCGTCCCCTTCCTCACACTCCTCACGACGTCGGTTCTTGCCCTGACTGCCGCCGCCTTTCTACAACACATTCCACTCTCCCCACTGATTCACCATCCTACACTCTCAGTACCCCTCTCTTAGGCTTCCTGCGCCTCTTGCGCTGCACCTTTGTCCATGAAGGCTACAAAATCAGACGAAAGTTAAAAACAATTTTGACTATCCTAGCTTAAAAATTACCGAATCTTCCTCTGAAACGAGGTTGACTTCCAGAAGCCCACACCAGTCCTCGTAAATATCAGATGAGGCAGATCGGCTGACTGTGATGGTGGGGGAGGGCGGGCGGAGACTCTCCTCCGGGAGATCGGCGGACTCCTCCGCGTGGTCCCCGGCCAGGATGGTGGCGTCGACGTCGTCCTCGAACCCGCCCCCCTCCTCCTCCCCGTCGCCTACCCCAGAGCCCATCTCCTTGTCATCGAAGTCGCCTTCGTCCTCTCCCCCTTGAACCTCCCCAGCTTCCTTCGAGGCCTGCAAAAATCAGCCTCTTATCACTCCGCCCTAATTTGAAATTTCAACTCACTTTTCTACGATTCAATTCCTCAATGATCGGCGATAGCCACTCGCCGAATAAAAGCGGCCTAATATATCTCCCACGGCCCTAAAAACCAATCACCTTCTTGTACTCGGAGTAGGCGAGCTTGCGAAGGTATTGGCAGGCCTTGGTGGTCATGAAGAGACCGAAGGTGTCGCGGAGGGCGTTGTCCTCCAGGCGGACAAAGGACTCGGGGACGCGATGCATGGCATACTCCACCCAGCTTGCCCCCAACCACTGATCGAACAAGCGCCGTAGCCAATCCCAGTGCCACTGCAATCCATGACAACCTAATTATCCTCTTCTTGCCTTTTTTTGGCAAATTTCAGATAAATGAATTCCCAATGCCATTAAAAGAAGAAACAATGAGCAATCTAATAGCTACGTATTACACAAAATGAATAGAAACAGAATTATACGTCTTTCTCGAAACATCGGAGCATGCCGTGGCGGTTGCAGAGCGTGACAGAGATGTTCTCGCCAAAGAAGGCCCGAATCAGCGTCATCAGATTCGCGGCCGCCGCACGGGCTTTCACTTAGTACACCACTATCTCATTTCCCGCCCTCATTCCCCAGCCAATTCCAAACCTTCATGCATCGTCATGTCGTGATTGGGCGATATTGGGTTCCTCATCCCTTCCATCCGCACCGCTTCCAGCTTACCACTAGGAAACAGCCAAAAATCTTACTACCGAAAGGAATTTTCACAGGAATCATCTGAAGCATTGAAACAAATGAGCGAAAGCGAATCAATTTATACTTCAAATTCAATCTGAATTTATATCCAAATTATCTGGCCAAAAACTTCAATTATAGAATCTACAGAATCAAAATTTGGACAAAAAGGTATTTACAAACCGATTGCACTGGATGAAGTTGGTGGCCAGCTGGTTCATTCCGAACAGGAGCTTCCATCCGTCCTTGCTGCAGGAAAAGCAATTCAATTAATCTTTCTTGACAGAAATAAGCAACATACTTGACGAGCTGGCAGAAGTTGATGGTGCCGTAGAGGCGATTGCCCTGAGCG
This sequence comes from Ptycholaimellus sp. GST1_10, assembly GCA_030248095.1. Classification (NCBI taxonomy): domain Eukaryota; kingdom Metazoa; phylum Nematoda; class Chromadorea; order Chromadorida; family Chromadoridae; genus Ptycholaimellus; species Ptycholaimellus sp. GST1_10. Next base: position 28,066 of record JASANA010004640.1, read on the forward strand.
TCACCGAAGGCCTGCATCAGCAGCTGCAAATTCAGTGCTAGCTAATTTCAATCCCAATCCAAAACTGAGAAGATGCCCAACCTGCTTCCACCATCGCTTGCGCACCAGCTCCATGTCTTGGTCACTCTTTCCCTTCTGAAAGCGAAGCCATTTCGGTAGCTTCCCGACCAGAACGTTTCCAAGACGGGCTGGAAAATTTCAAGCGCACTTTGTGCATTTAAAATTCAAGAATAAATCGATTTTTGCTAATTTCAATCTACCATTATATTTCGACAATCGTTTGCACAAAAAGAAAAGGAAATGAAAAGCCCAATTTCATCCTGTAAAGAAAATCCTACAGTGACGCTCAAGGCCTTCGCATTGTATCTGCAATTCGTGAAGGCGTTGCTGGCTCTGGGCTACGGCCGTTCCCACCCGCTTGAACTCGGTGGCTTGCAACTCGCAACACGCAATCATCCCCGTCTGACGTCCCTACACCATCCACCCATTCCATACACTTCACACTCACACCCATTCAAACCATGATAGAATTCAAAGCCCCAGCTCACCTCAATCTGAGTGATGCGTGCCTCCAGCAGGGACTTCCACTCCTCCAGCTGAGCCGTCAGCTCTGCGTCGCTGCTCTTGACGCTCGGCAGGACGATGCTGTCCTGCACCGAAGCCGGCATGGCGTAGGTGGTGGGGTTGAGGGCCTCGGGCTTCCCTAAATTAGCAACATTCAAAGAGAGTAATGACAGAAATCTAGAGTCAACCGGAGCTGTAGAAGAAGTCGATCTGGTCTTGCATGGTGGCATTGATGAAGCTTGAAGCAAGGCGAGGAACGTCCTCCAGGCTACGAGGAGGGTAGGGGTTGGGGGTGAGAGGATTGTCGGAGAAGCTGGTCTTGCTGTCGCTCTTGACGGGGACCACCGACTTCCCACCTCCTCCACCTCCCTTCCCACTCTTTCGATCGTCTCCACCCATCCTGACTACTACTCACTCCCAGCTAAAGGCAAACTCAAAACTCTACTTTTTCGCTAGTAAACACAGCCCTTTGAGAAGGAAGCATGCACAGAACGCCTAGTATTACATTTACCGCCCACCCTTTACTATTAAACGTGCAAAGTAAGCTCCAACTGCGCAAACTATTAGCAACGTCAATATTCACTGACTTGCCAATTAAATAGATTATTTAATTAACATTGGGTCAAAAGACAGCGGGAAAATCAACAAATTTTAAGACTTACAATTAATCGGCAAGCCAGGGTCAATAAGTGATCAGCGCTCATTCATCAATGACCGCCAATTCCGTCACTGGCCATTTATGAATGATCGAGCGAAGTGGTTTTTGATCAAAAAGCTACAGCATCCCGTTCTTATGAATGTTTTTTAATCCAAATTTTTGTCATTCATAAGAAACCCAAATAAGTCAAAAAACCGGAAAAAACTTCCATGAAAAGTCCAAAAACAGAACCCCATTTTTGCCGCGGCCGGAGAGGACTGTCCATGACAGTACCATCGAAAGTCCGCGGCGCCCCTAGGGAGGAGGTACTACAAGGACGGTATCCCACGAATTCCCTCAGAAGTCCTATACTTACAAGAAAAAGGGCTGCCCTAAACCGCAGGGCAGAAAGCGAATGCAAACGGAGGAAATACGGAAATTCTCCGGTTCGCTCCCAACTATGGGCAAAAAATCTGAAAGCAAGAACTATACATACAAAGGAAGGAAAAATACTGGAGCACCTGGACACATCGAAAACAATTAGAACATGCGGAAAATGCCTTACATGCAAATGGTGGAAAGGAGAAAATCAATACACATCATACACCACCTACTCAACGAAAAAGATCGGTCATAGCATCAAAAGAAACATCACTTGCAGAAGCAAGGACATTATATACCTACTAGAATGCACGCACCCCGGTTGCACGGCCAAATACGTAGGATTGACCAAACAACAAATCAATACAAGAATGGGACAACACAGAAGGAATCTAATCAGAAACGAAGAGTTCACCCATCTATATGAACATCTGAACAGGGCTCACGAGACGAAACTAGAACCGCAACTCACCATTCTCCACACTAGAACAGACGAAGAACTGCCGTTGGAAGAATTGGAAGTAGCATACATCCTAGCATTGAATACAGCCTATCCATGGGGACTGAACACAAATATCCAAGGATTTGGAAGCATAACCGAGGATACAAACCCCTATGATAGAAGAAAAACACCATGGTTCACAGTCACTATGCACAGAGCACTAAAAAGAACAATCAATCCTTTTCGAAAAACACTAACAACGAAGAACGATCAACCGAAAAAAGAAAATGACAAACAACATTGGCAAACAAACGAAAATGACTTGGAACGGGCATACAAAAACAAAAAAGGACTAAAAGCAGCATTAATAATCAATCAATACGACGGAATCAAACTATTCAATTTCCTGCAAAGACTCAAAACCAGAGAAACAAGGAAACTCCTAGATGAGATAGAGGAAAACATTCACAACTACGGCTATAGAATATACCAACTCATAGCGGCATACAAACGGGCCAGAGACATGAAAGAAAAACCGAAAATGACAGAGGACGACATTCAAGTCAAACAAGAAATACGAATTCCTTTCAGACACAGCAACTCCTACAGTGAAAAAATACATCCAAAAACAATATTAAGAAAACTCGGACTACAGGGGAGGAGCCAACAAACAAAAACAGACAAAGACCAAAAAAGGAAACAAATCTTTACCTTCTACACGAAACCGACAACAACGCTGGGCAGCGAAATTTTGAACTACAGCACCTTTCTCAAAAAACTGACAAAAGAGGAAACGATCAGGATATTAAGCCATGACTGCGATTGCAAAAATTACGAAGAAAAATTCAAGCACTTCGGACACATAAACACAGGGGATTTCACATTCCTAGGTTTGGAAAAAACACTCATCAACAAAGGAACAAAATTCAGACCACACATACACCCTGAAGTGGAGAACGCATTACAATTTGCACTGGAATCACTACAATGTTGGATATTGGCAAAAGGCAGAAAAGGAGGAATGTCTACAAAACATCAAAAAGACACCTACAAGAAAATACACGAATACATAGGAACAGAAAGTAACAGAACACTTAGTACAACAGAACTAAAAGCCAGAACTAAATATGCAAGACACTGTAAAAGAACAAACACAGCAATTAGAAACATCAAAAGGGCCACATCGAATTTCATTATCACTCCCGTCGACAAAGCCTCTACTAACTTTGCAGCTATCTGCAAAAAGTTCTACGTCGAGAGGCTATGTCAGGAACTAGGAGTAGAATTATCTACAAATGAAGGACTAGAGGCTATTGGCAACGAAACTTACAAACTAGCAAACGAGGCTATGGATTCAATAATTGAGAGGCATGAGACTAGGCATAAGACCACTTTCATGACCTTCCAAAAAACAGAACTTCTGGAATTACTACCTAGGGACAAAATTCTACCAGTACTTTGGCACAGTCCGAAATACCACAAAAACCCTGTGAAATCAAGATTCATAGCTGGGGCCTCACGATCTTCCACAAAGAGAATGGAAGGACTCGTGACACAAATCCTTCTCGCCATCAAGAATTATTGGCAGAAATATACAAACAAAGTAGGAGAATGCAGAGGTTTGAATCTGACATGGAGTATCAAGAACTCCATACAAGCTAGAACTTTACTCAGCAAAGTAGGAGAGAGAAACGGGAAAATGTTCACAGCGGACTTCAGTACCCTCTTTACAGCTCTACAACATGACCTAATCAAGAAATCACTAAACGAAATTCTTGACATCGTTGCTAGAAAATTCAAGTTCATTCACATCGAGGGCAACTGCTACCTACACAACAACCTACAATTAAGCAACAAAAGTTGGACAATCGAACAAACAAAAAATCAATCAACTTCCTTACGGACAAGGATCTATATTCAGTTCAGTGGAA